>JAHWFP010092985.1:5629-29534 GCA_023313725.1 Lithobius niger | reverse complement strand
AAGGGCGATAGTAAGTCAAGATCCACAATAAAAGGGCTACGTAATTTATTTTAGCGATATTATAAAACAAATTCATCCATCTTTAGACGGGCAGTAAGCTAGTTTACAATAGTTAGTGTTGTTGCTGATAGTTTGTTGTCGCACTACAAATGGTAGTACCGTTCTCAAAAATTTATAGAGGTCCCAATATATTGTAATTTTACCAGCGCTTCATTGAACTATCATCATTCTAACAAAGGTAAGTGTTAACCTTTAAAATAAGACTTGTTGGGTTAATTTTTTGTTAATGGGGGGAGGGAGGGGAGGCGGGGACACAAAACCAGTCTGCCTTCTCGTAAATAATTTCTTGGTACGGCTTTAATTTGAATCTTTAACCTTCGTTGGTGATCAATCATTGCATTGATTACTGAACTGCAACCAATGTAGTATCCAGCAACAATGTAACATTTTGGAATTTGGTTTCCGCTACAGGATATATTATGCTCCGTGTCAGTCTGGCTCAGCGGTAGGACCTTGGCCTTTGGTTTCAAAGGTCCTGGGTTCGATTCCCCGCTCAGGCAGTCTGACATATAAGTCCAAAAGGCAACGTAAATAGGTTTGCATCTGTATTTAGTTATTTCTTGTGAGCCTTTGGCTTTCCCGTCTTCAATTTAGTGAATCATATTATTGAAGAATTTTTTCATCGCATTAAAAGAAAAAATCTGTCGTTGCGATAGTGATCGGTGCTTGGCATTTAAAGAAAACCGCATTTTCCAACAAATCTGCCTCAGGGTAGGTTTACGCAACGATAATTTTCTCGCTCACTAGCTTTCACTTGGTAAATACTAAATCTGCTGGCTGCTTCTCGCCCAGGCCTACCGGAGAATGAAACTTTCGAGTTGTCTATACGTAGTAACCATGGCGACAACGCGGACGTAGTTCTTCTCGTGCCTTGCGACGCGACGTACGATGTGTGCAACAAGACAGCGTTGATTTATGACAACAAGAAAACAATTTTATTGCAGTACAAGACCACGGACTGATTTCTGAATGCCGGGGTTCGATGGTTTATCTTCGATTCGATAACCCCGAAATGGACGAAATGTTGGATTCTGAATTCTCTCTGCGAGCAGTTATTTATTCTACTGTCGTCTGATCAGTGCTAGAAGCTATTCTTTGAGTCTTTGAGTGCGAATAGCAAATTTTGGAAATAGCGTGAAATGACAACAGTATTGTAGCAGTGTTTAAAATTATTGTTACACTTTGTTCTTTATCCGTATTGTAATTTATAATATATTTAACCTGTTATGTATTACAGCATTCATTTGGTAGAAACAGGAAACTAATCGTAAAAAAACAAGGGCTCGTTTATGCAACGACTCGCCTTTGCATTCTCACAGCTAGAATTTAATCGTGATGGCAAATGAGTCGTTGCCACGGTAACAACGCTACCTGGATTAGGCTAATGCTTGCAGTCTTATAATCCGTGACAATAAGATAAAGAATTCCACCTGACGAAACAATTTTTCCAGTCGCATCTGAACTCACATATAGACTGTTTTCGTTGCGAGCCGGTAAAGCTAAAACCGCCGCCACGTTGGAATTTCAGATGATTTCTAGCTTCTAGCTGCGAGAAAATGAAGGCAAGTCGTTACATAAACGCGCCCTAACGGCTGACTAGCAAATAGCGTTCGGCGAGCGAGAAGGTCTCGTTGTGTAAAGACGCCCTTAGGGCGGATTTACGCACCGACTCGCCTTTGTATTCTCGCAGCTAGAATTTAATCGCGATGGTAAAAATGTCGTTGCCATGGTAACAACGCTTCCTGGATTAACTGAATTCGACTTTGTTTGAGTAAATGCTTTAAGGCTTGTAACCCGTGACAGTAAGATAAAGAATTCCTCCTGACGACATTATCCCATTCGCTTCTGAACGCGCATTATTGACTGTTTTCGTTGCGAGTCGACGGAGCTAATCCTACCGCCATGTTGGAATTTCAGATGATTCCTAGCTTCTAGCTGCGAGAATGCAAGGGCGAGTCGTTGCGTAAACGCGCCCTTATAGCGGACTGGAAATTTCGCTACATCTGGCTTCGGGCAGGTGGAAGCAAACGTTATGGAAAACATTTTCCTCTTTGTTCGCAGGCTGTAACGTAAACAATACACTGAAAAGTATTTCGTTTTTCGTATTTCGTCCCGTAAAGTGATTTTAGTCCTAATAATCATCACCGATTGTGATTACGGCAAATTTACTCGACGATTTTTCCCAAAATAAATCAGAACGAGTATGTCAACCCGACTGGTCTCTGTGACAGTAGATGGATAGCAGGAGGGGGAAAGCAGGAGGGAGAAAGCATATATGTCGAAAACGAACAGTTTCAGTTACACTGCCACATTAGGCATAGCCTAAATGCTTCTGCTGAAGAACAGTTCGAAACGCTAGATATACGCCATCATCTTGATAGTATAAAACACATTCAGTGTATGAAAATAAAAGAAGATTTATCTTGATCCTGCTAGAGAGTCTCTAGAAACACCGTGCTGTACACATTTGGATGCTATCGTTCACCTATCCTGACTTGTTATACATTTTCTAACCAACTGGTCATTTGCCCAGCATTAATTTTAAAAGGTCTTGGTTAATATTATTATTATTATTATTTACCCCTAGGCCATATATATACCATTATACGTATAAAATTTGCAACACACTGCCGTAATTTAGGGCTCGAATAAATCCTTTGTCTGATATGTTAATTTTTGCATAGCGATAAATGAATTACTTAAGTGTAAAAGTAGGAAACACTTCTGTCATCCGTAGTGAATGCCACAGTAATTTTTACTGCTCTCATATAAGTTACGTACAGGCTGAATGGTTACGTGATATCCTTTGTACGATGGTGAATATAACTGCGTTGGCTTCACAATAGCCAATTAAAACGCAGCGTCAGAATTTAGTACGTATATAGGAGATTGACTAGTCTGTCTAAACCATCCACAAAAAATGGCCGTGAACCTGGCTCCGAGTTTTCTTGTTCTGTTAATTGTAGAAGCACTCTTGCCCTCGATTGGAGGTACGTTTACACTAACTTGTTGGTATTTCGTGTTAACTTAATCGACGTCTGCAATCTGTAAATATAATCTGACCTATTGTCGTCATTCATTTACCATAAGTTAGTCAGACCGCGTGCACGTCAAACTTAATTAACAAGCTTGAAATATGTTTTAGATAGAGCTGATCAAATTAATACGGAAGGTAAAGCCTAATAATGATCCGTAGGTAAATTATCAACACGTCCATATGTTAAAAATCAGTGTTCAAAATCCGTGTCAGTAGATAAATATTGTTTAAAAATCAGTTGCGCGAGATAGTGTGATCGTGTGGTCAACGTGTGGAATAGCCTGCCTTCTGAAATGGTTATGACACCCTTACTAAATACTTTTAAACGTGTCCTATGCAAAGTTGACCTATCTTACTTTTTCAGCAAACAGTGAGCAGCGTCCTAGCACTAATATTAGCTCTTGCTGTGGCCTCGGGCCCTATGCAGTCAACTTGCAGTAGCAACGCTTGCATTATTACGATTATTATAAAATAGTGGTTAATTTATTACAGTGGTTAAATATAAGCGATAAAATTATTATTGGCTCTTTTTAAAAAAAAACACAAAGTAGCTTCTCTTCTAGCATTGGTATCCTTCAGTCTGTCGTGTCTGTACCCAGGTTTACTTTTAAAACCGTTGGGGCCATCAATTTCAAACTTAAGTTCGAAAATAAATAAAAATGTTTTCAGAGGCTGTCTTCCATGATGTCGTTTGTGTCACTCAGTTTTTAAAAATTCGATAAACGAATGTATTTTCCGCGTTTTTTCCCTGTGCAAAACGGTTTTTCTAAATTCACTCAAACCTACATTCCGAAGACGCTGTGCACTGATAGTAGCCTGCACGTCACTGTGTCCAGCTCAACCTCCACGTGAACTGTGTACTGGCAGTGCACACTTTGCGTATTTTTTGACTCACGTAGTACGCAAAATACGTATACTGACAGTACACATTCAAGTGGAGGATGACGTGGTACACCACAGTGATGTGGACAGTCAGTGCATAGCCTCTTTTGAGTGCACATCAATTTGGAGCTACTTTCACGAGGGATAGGAGACATTATAATAAGAAGGTCCATTTAAGGCGTTCGTGGCTTCTGACTCTCAAATATGCGAAAAACCATTATTTTCGATTTGAAATTTTGACAAGTCCTTGAAAACAAAATTAATGTGCAACAAATAAAAGACGACACGTAAAATAACACGTAAAGGCTCGTTACGTATCCAGTTAATGGCCGAAGGATACCTAGTGCGACACTCCTACGTATTACCAAAAATTAAAAACTAGGTTTCAAAAATTAGAAATTAGAAACCAGCTTGAGAAGAGGTAGGATGTTCCATTCGTCAACTTTTACATTAAATGATGCATTTATAGTCTTTCTTCTATATTTAACCATAGCTACCATGATTGATAAGGCCATTTCAGTCAACGCTGAAATGTTATCTAAATCTGTCCAAAAACGCAATTTGTTAAGGATTACCATCAACTTTTTCGTCGTTTGAAATTGGGGTATTAAGTAAATTCACGAAAAACATTCATAGTCAGCCAAATTGAAAACTGAATTTGCGACTCTATTAGTTTGTAGCACTTTTTTTTTTGTTGGCACGTCCGCTAGAACAACTTAAAGGCTGTTTCGGCTGATGCAGAAACGTATACCACATTTATCCACGAAAAGTTGTTAATATAACAATGCCCGCAAACGTTTTCAACCGTTTGAAAGGTAAGAAACAACACAACACGATCTAAAAATCATTCCCCCTTAGTTAGCTATTGTATATTAATGCATAAAATTTTATTTTTACAGCTGCAATCGATTGCAAACAAAATTTACATAACCCTCTAAAGTATCTAGACACACGCTAGTGTGTCGCGCCAAGTTAGGCAACAATCATCACAACAAACATCACATCAGTTCAATTGTCGAGGTTGTAAACCATTGTACCGCGGCGCCATATCGTCAGTGTCTTATATCTTAAAGCATAGTTGGGCACATTTCAGATAATTGGGGAAAAATAATAATGCGGTTCAAAAGCTTAAATTGTGTTGAAATCGAAAGCAATGAGCCACCTCACAAAAATTAACTCTTGTAGGAATGCCAGCTAAGCTGCTTTCAATGCAAATCTGACCCTCAATAACGTTGTAAATGTGTTGTTACCGAAAGTAGCAATGTTCTAGTTTTCATTTAACCTTCGAACTATTAAGCGGTGCGATTAACTTGGCGAATGTTTTGGTGTGTTGATATCACTCCTTTGAAGGGCCGAACCATTCGGAACTTGGCGGCCCCTTTTACCAGTTTTGGTTTTTGATATGATAATTACACAAGCCAATTTTTTTTTTGTTAGCAATGCAAGGAACCTGAATACTGTTGTTTTGGAGACGAGGACCCTGCCAACTGGATTTTTTTGCTTGCTTTTCTCATGGTTCCCCGGGAACCCTTACAAAGCTAGCGGTGGTGTGGGTGTGAAATCCCTCCCCCCCCCCCGTCTCTTATTAGGTCACCAACTGGGGGCCTTATGTAGATGACGGTTAAAAAAACGCTAACAGTATTTTTTAACATTAAAGGCGCCTGTTCATCATTTCGATAGCGTTGCCCAGATTGTAAACACAGCATCCACGTTCCAGATTCTCCGTCATCCAATAGGCGGATGTGGGTCACGTGATCACGTTTTAGTTATGAAAATCGCGGCGCTGATCCATTGTTGTTCCATTTTTAATTTACCGCTATTTTCTTTACGTTGCGCAAAGATTCGACGGTGCTGCATCTAGGAGTTGAAAAGGTAAAAAAGCGCTTTTAAGTTTTTATTGTACAAAACCCGTCGCACCAAAGAATGATTAAGAAAAATTGTCGAAGTTTAGTTAACAATATGTTGCAAACTTACTGCTCTTTGGAAGCCAGAAACAGGCCCGAAAGCAGCATAAACTGCTTCAGCCCCGTATATACCCTACTGTCGAAGCTTACAGCACTCCCCCCACACCCCCTAGCAAACTTTGTCCGACCCCTTCCAAAATACTTTTCTGGCTGCGCAACAGTGATTGCCAAGACTAGCTGGCAACATTCGTATGTTGAATTTGAAAAACGGAAGTCCCCACCCAAAATCCTTCGGTAACAACCATAAGTTTAAACATTACGTTAATTAATTACTGATGTTATGCGTTACACCAAGAATTCATAGGTGTAACGCATAAATTCTTGGTTACACAGATACTGTACTTTTTTCTTTTTAGCCCAGACGAAATTCAAGGAAAAATCCGTGGAAGAGCAAAGCACTATTATTCGACTGAATGCGAAACGATTTAATGAAGAAGGGTTGGAACACAAAGATATAAGAGATTTGAAAATGATGGCAAATCCCGGCAACCATGTTGGCCCGCCCCAAAAATGTAGTAAGTACTCTATTTTATAATGTAAATCATAGGACTACGCAAGTGTTATTAGGCCAACGAGAGAACGACACAAAATACGGTGATGTTCTTAAAGAGCAATTAAATCCATTTTGACATGCATGTTTGACTTTTGGATCACTTACACAATAACTAAACACAAGAATTGCGGTACGAATACGTTGCGTACGTCCGATACAACAATTTAATTACTGCATCACCAAAACACGATAAGGAGACTGTCATTGTTTTGCTGGAACGCGCAGAAATTAATGCCGATAGATGGTGCTTATCGATTTCGACTCGCAGCCGATTGAGATAGCTCTGTTAGCTGTAAGTAGTGCTTTAGATGTATGATAATATGCCTTGCCGTGATTTTCGTTTCCTGATTGCTTGAGTGACCAGATTACTTTGTTTTTATTAAACAACAACATGGACTTTCCATTGTTTGTTACTGTTGTTATTCAATTTTAGTCACATGGGTTCAGACAGGTAATTTTATGTTTCGGTTGTTTTCTTTTCTTTATTCTGAGCAAAGTTGAGAACTAAACAGTAACTATCACCCTGTTCCATAGATCACCGGAGGCTTAGGTGTAACTTAAAAACTTAGTTGTGTAGTGTTCATTTCCCGTCTGTCGAACGTCTTCTGCCAATAGTATTAAGTATCGGTAGTCGAAAAACTTGCTTGCATATTCTTCACTTATTTAAGCAGACGATTTTTTTTTAAGCAAGTTAGGCCTTCTTTGGACAGTTTTTTTTTCTTTTCAGTTCGTCTTTCTGTTTGTTTTCCTTTTCAACTTAAACGTAGGAGGCAAAACAGTAGTGTATTTTTAATCTTTTAATAATCTCGTTGAGCTCTACCTGTTTATTTTTACTCAACAGTGTGTGGCGTAAGCAACAACAACAGAGAAAGGATTGTAGGCGGTGAAATTGCAGCCCCAAACGAATTCCCGTGGCAGGTGAGTAGTATTTGCATTGCTAAAGCTTTTAATTTTACCACAGTAAAAACATGCAACGTAATTTAAATCAAGCAGTAAACTGAATTACTACTGTGGACAAGCCGTGTATCAGGTTACATGCTACATGAACAACATTTAGTTGTCTTTCAAAGACTTAAAGTGTGCGCGGCCTATCTTGAGTTCGCCGCAGAACGAACATAGATAATCGATTGTACGTTTTTGGCAGCAGAGTGCCTTGTTTATATCCAAGATGGTTACAAAAACAATGGCGGCCGTCGATTAAAGCCGCCCCCTCCAGGAAGACGTAGTCGCTCGTAAAATACTTCCTGGACTCAAGATACGCCTGGCACACAATAGCATGCGTATCTAGCATTTTGCAGCGCAGATTCCAGAACAGAAATTGTACGAGTCGTGTTATTTAACGTCAATTCCCCATGTTGAGACTCATGTTCACAGTTTTTATTATTTCTAAAGCAACTCTTGTTTAGCCCATAATTATTAAGGTCCTCAAAACTGAATTACTTATCCAGTTATTTGCAATATTCTGTCGCAAAATGAACTGCAGTACTGGAGGTATATTTTGTAACACGTAAATGAACAGCGATCTGACGTCCAATTAATTGTGAAAATCAGCCAATGGTGCGCTCAGCTGATTTCTTAATTATTTTACTATTTTTATCCTGAAGAACAAAGTTGTCATCCAGAGTTATTGAAATGATAATTTTTTTTGTCCATTTTTGTTGCAGGTAGGATTTAAAGATATTGCTAGTGGGAAAATATTCTGTGGAGGAACTCTTATCAATGACCAATGGATCTTGACAGCTTCTCATTGTCTTGCAAAGTGAGTTTTTATTACTTTGTTCCTTGTTAGAATTGTAAAGGAATTAGATTCCTTTTTGCATTGTACTATTGAAAAAGGAGGCGAATATGTCGCCTCCGAAAATTAAAACTGTTTTGTTTTATACTGTGGAAGCCCCATATTCTTCAATGGATGTCTGGGGTTTGCTTTATTTTCATTATATGATTACATTACGATAATTTTCTTGAGTGCACTTTGAATTTTACGAATGGTGCGCATAGTGTTTTAATGAGATGGTATGCTACACGCGTTTTATAATACCAACTTGGTTTGCATTAATTCTACGTGTGTTCACAGTCACACTCATTATCTTCACAGTGTTTTGGCAGCCCACTTTGCCTTTTTGCTAAACTGCAGTGAGAGCAGCATGTTGGAAAATGTGTTCTCTTTTCATGAACAATAGTAACAGTTGTATTGTGTTGTAGGATTGTTAGCAATGCTTGCTTGGCACGGTGGTACGGCTGATTGCTAAAATGTATGAGTACTAAGAAAAATACGAGCTTATCCAACCTAGTCATTATACAGCAAAAGACATTTTCTTGGTAGCATTTTTCTTCAATATTTGTTGGTGCCGATATCCAGGAATCTAAACTTTTGACTTAAGAAGAAAGGATTTTTAACCTTGAAAAGGCAAAGAAATGCCGTCCAGCTGTTAGGGTTGTCTGCACAAGGGTTATGAATAAGTTGAATGTGGCCACTACATGTAAGAATGGCCAAGAGGTGGAAATGTTGCTAGAAGCCTTAGACCTAGTAAAATGAGAAGACGACACAAAATTCATTTAAAAGCCACTGACGATTTAGAATCTATTACTTGGGCTGTAATGAGTATGCAGAAGCAATTGGTCATCCACGTGTTACGGCAAATCGGGTTTAAGAAGTTAATTAGCAATTCTTAATGTGTTACCAAGTCCTCCAATTCTGGAGAAGGAGCAGTATATGTTGCTTACAGGCACCAAGGTAAAGTTGCCGATTTTAGAATTTATTGGATCAGTTAACAGTGGCAGCTGTTGTGTGATCAGTTTTCTTTGTCATTCGACAATAAACTCATGCTTTCTTCTATTGATGAGTTTAACTAGGCTACCTGAAATCTTTATTAACTAGACAAGCTGCAGATGCTGTCAAGGGACTAGTGATTACTGATACAAAATATACGGAGGCTTTAGACTTACTAAAATAGCAGTTTGGGCACAATACATTATTAATGAACACATGCAGTGCTTACTAAACTTAAAGCCAATAGTTGACCACCACTAAAAGCTACGTCAGCTGTATACTGATTGTGAAATTAGCAATAGGAGCATAACAACTTTCAAATTTAGGTCCCTAATCCTAAAGTTTGTTGACCACCAACAGTTGACCACCACTATAGTGCTGCAAAGCTGCGTCAGCTGTATACTGATTGTGAAATTAGGATTAGGAGCATTAAAAACTTTCAAATTTAGGTTCCTAATCCTAACTTTTGTTGACCACCAGTACTTGACCACCCCTACAGTGTTGCAAAGCTGCGTCAGCTGTATACCGATTGTGAAACTAGGATTAGGGGTCTAAAAACTTTCAAATTTTAGGTTTCTAACCCTAATTTCACAATGCTAATTTCAGCTTCTATACGACATATGAGGATTCTTGCATTTTGCTGTTGTATATTTCTTTGTTGCTTTAGGACACGATCGATTTTGTTGGCGAATTATTTTTATGCACTTTATGACTGAATGTAGTTAGGAACGGACTCGGATGCGTCGTCATAATCCTCGTCTCCCATTTTAGTCGGTAAAGGAAACATGATAGGTGTAACGTCTATATAAGTTACTGATGTTTCATTGTAAGACTTTTACTAGTAAATGAACTTTGAATAGACTTTAGTTGAACAACTTGAATGATTTAAGGAGTACGCATTTCCTATGATTTGTTCAAAGTAGAAGTGCGTGTATAATCGTCTAGGCCTAGATGACGAAAAGTTTACTTCACATTTTGCCGAAGAAATGACTAAATATTTATGAAGGACCTAAAGAAACTCGTGCCTTTTTTTTTACTTCATTCAGCCAATCACGTGTGTAAAACGATTCCCAGATGGTCCTCTAATTTTTCCATATAATACGGCTAATAAAGTTAATCGGGGTGTAGAATAAATATGCAATTGGGAGATCCAAAAGATTGCATTCACGCTCTGCACCTCCCCATTTTCCACAGGAAGCTTACGGGAACATTACAAACGAAAACTACTCCTGTATGAACAGCCAACATTAACAAACCGGCCAAAGTACCTGAACCTAAACCTAATGTGCGTTCTGCAGCAACACTAAATTCAGGCAAATGAGCCTCTGCAGCCTCAATGCTATGTTTTTTTTCGTGTGTGTGACAATCCTGCCCACAGACGTTCTGCTTATGATGCCTCTCGAAATACACAGGTTTGACATGAGAAGAAACTTGGTAGTTTTTTGTGTGTGTGTTTTAACGCTCGTCATCCACTTTTTAAATGTATGCGCAAGAATATGAGATACACAGTTTGTAACAGACATCATCATCTTCTAATGTGCGATCAAGAAATGGCCTCTTATCTACTGAACCTAAGCAAGAGATTAAACCAAAGGACGTAACAGTTACCATGTCGAGAACACATTCTGTTGGAAATCAAACTGGTGCAACAGTATTACTGAAGACACCATGTGTCTGGGCAGAAGGTCCTCTAAGAAGAAAGGAAGTTCGATGCCTTCTAGATGATGGTACTCAACGGATATACATTTATGACTCTTTCCAAAACATTAGGGCTTCACTGCATACAGAAGTTCTGTTTCTATTCACATTGTCGCTGGAGAAAAACCCTCTTCTAGGCAATATAGAAGAATGCATCTCAGCCAAGGTAACCGACATGACGGACAAGAATTATCATTTTCGGTACTGCAGACTTTGGAGATCGGTTTGGCTGCCTTTCCTGCAGCTGGCGAAGTTTGGAGAACAGTTGATGAGAAAGGGGTGGCTTTTAGCTAAGGTTTCAGAAAGCTTTGACGACGTATCAGCTGCTCCAGAAGTTTTAACTGGCTCTGATTACTACTGGGATGTCATCAGCTCAAGATACAAAAACTGACTTCTCATTTCATGGCTTTGGGAAGCATTTTTTGGTTGGCTTTTAAATGGTTTAGCTCCTCAAGACTTGGCCATTTAACATTCAAGCAACGTCCAGAGTATGTGGGTTTCTGAAGGTTTATCTACAGAAACTAGTCCAGACTTTGCTGTGCGTAGCTTTTGGACCTGGCAACTGTAGGACAGTCAGAATAAGAGTTGGAGCTGGAAGGTTCCTTTTGAAGGTTTAAGCAGCTGATAGGATGAATGAAACATAACAATGGAACTAAGGAATCGTTATATTAAAGCCGTACAAGACTACATAGATGCCGTTCGTGCAGAATGTGCTTACCAGAAGATACCGGTCATGTTGAAAGAGCTTGTTAGATACCACATGAAAGAAATAACACATAATGTTGTTCTTTATCCTCCCTCCCATGCTCCTGGCTGTCTCTCTTTGAATGTCTGCTTAGTTTCGGGACTTAACTTGGTTTCTGAAATACCTGCAACCTTGATTCGCATTAAATGCTACTCCTACGCCATGACTGCAGATATTGAGAAATTATTCATAAAAGTTTGACGTCACCAGAAGTTTTTGAATCTGAACAGGAAAGAATTTTGAAAATCGTTCTTCGGATGACACGCGACTTCTATTTGGTGTCACCCTCTAGCCCCTGGCACTGTTCATTATCATGAGCCTGACTATGTAAACAAGTGTCTGAAGCAAGTAGACTACTTAATGACGATCTTTACGTTGATGTCCTACTAGCTGGAAGCAGTTCGATATTGAAAACAAACCGCCTGTACAACGAAGTTTGGGAGATCATCGATGATGCTATTACGCTAATGAAGAAATGGGTCACCAGTTCTAAGGATCTCCTTGAGTACTAGAAGGAAACTGGTGAATCTGTATAGCTTTTCATAGCACAAGATATCGAGCAAGCTAAACTGGAGTGAAAATTCTTGGATTGGCCTGAGGCCGTATTTGTGTACGATTTTGTGTTTGTGCGTTTCTGTTTGATGTGAGCCATGTTTAGGCACTTGTGCAAGACCAGAAGCGCAGTAAAAGGCTAGGTGGTGCAGACAGTGATCCGAATTTCTTGAACCCTGAGGAGTGACCATTCGAATATTATTTCAAGACTTGTGGAAGTTAGGACGGCAATGGGATGGTCCTTTTCCTGAGCACCATGAACAGTTGAACACATGGTGTGGCGAACTAAGATTTCTTTCTCAGCTTAGGGTTAACTGTTGGTGTTTAACTGAAGATGTACTCACAGAATTCCACATTTTTTGCGACTTAAGTGTAAAGGCTTACGGGGATTAGTGATTTTCCTAAGAACAAGTGCAGCTTCTGATCATAATCAAGTTCATCGTCTCATAAGCCTAGTACTGGTGACACCACTTAAATGACTTCTTTGCCAAGACTAAAAATTGCTTGGTGCAGTTATTGGTGTGCTAGCAAAAGCCAGTGCTTCGCACAGCGTGGGTTGTGCGCCTCATTATTCTGGCTATTGCTTAGTAAACGAAGTTTGGTCTGTCACTGCTATGGCTTTCGTATCCTTATGTACCCTTTTATACCCTATGAATCCTTTTGTACCCATTTGGACATTTTCGTACCCTCTCATACGTTTTTGTACTCTTAAGTACTCTTTTTACCCTTTTGTACCCTTTTAGACTCTCATGCATCCTTTCGCACCGTAATGTACCCTCATGTATAAAGGGTACATGTGCCCTTATGTACCCTCCTGTATCCTTTCATACTCGTAGGTACCCATTTATGCCTAATGTAACTTTTCGTGTCATTATTTACCCTTATGTACCCTTTTATACGATTATGTACTCTTTGTACCATATCCTTAAGTACCTGATGTATTCTTTTGTACTCCACGTACCCTTTAGTACCCTTTCAAACCCTTTTGTACTCTTTCGAACCCTTTCGTACCATTTGTACCCATTTGTACCCTTATGTAGCCTTTTGTCCCCTTTAGTAACCTATTGTACCCTTTTGGTTTCTTTCGTATTCTACGTATTGTGCCAATCGTACCCTTATGTATCCTTACATATCCTTTTGCACCCTTATGTACCCTTTTGTACCCTTTCATACCCTTGCACCCACACTTTTGTTACTTTCTGTAGAGCTTTTATAATAATAATAATAATAATAATAATAATCTTTATTATACTTACTGCACGAAACTCAAAGAGTTTGTATGTGCCAGATACATTGTATATTATTACAAAATCAATAAAACAGTTTAAATTGCATAAATTGGTTAGTAAGTTTTGTTATGTACAGAATATTTACAATTGTTAGTCATCACATACATAGCCTTATTTACAAATCACATTTCAAAATTAATAGTATTTATTTCTCTGACAGCAGCCATTTTTTAATTTCTTTTTTCATAGTATATTTGCAGTTAATTTGTCGTAGATTTTCAGGTATTCTGTTAAAAATGTTTGGTATTAAAAATGGAAGATTTCTTTTCATATTATAATAATAATAATAATAATAATAATAATAATAAAACATTTGTTGTGCAAATAATGCAGAGCCGGCCAGGTAAGTGCCTGTTGACTGCTAAAAACCTGCTGAGTTTAAATATGCAATGTTCCAATCGAATTAGGAGCGATCCAATTTTGCTTCGTCTAAAATCTCCTGAAGGAGCCGACAGAAGGGGCAATGACAGTGGCATCAGGCAATGAGTTTCATGCTGGAACCACCCGAATGATAAAGTAGTGGTGCCAACAATTTAACATATATTTTGGGATAACTAATTTTATGTTGTGACCCCTAGGTTTTGTGACAGAGCTTCGTTCCAGTATCGACAGCTCAGGTGGCATTAACCCGTGCAAAATGTTTTAGTGGTGAACACAGGGTCAGATTTCAAACGTCGACGTTCAAAGGAGTCCAGGTTTAAAAGTTTCAACTGCTTGCCATATGTTGTATTTCTTTTACCTGGAATTGACTTGGTAAATCACATTTGTACAGACTCGACCTTGTCAATGGCCTTCAATAGACCCGTTAACCACACCTGGCTTGCATACTCCAGCGTTGGGCGAACATAAACCTGGTATGCCCAGACAAGGATGTTAGTGTCCCCCGAGGTAAAACAGCGACACACGACTTCAGACTTGTGATTTGCATTAAGTGTAATATTCATGCAATGGGAAGAAGTTTTCAGGTCGTGCCTGAACCAAATGCCCAGATCTTTAATTAGGTCAGTCGTTGGTAGGTCATTGGAGCCTAATTTATAGGTGTAATAGTTCTCTTTGTTACCAACTGTAAAGTGTACACCTTTATTGGTAGACAGTGGTAGCTGCTTTGTACCCGTTCATATCCTTTTATATTTTATGTGCCCTTTCATATCCTTTTATGCCCTTTCGTACTGTTTTACATCCTTTGTACCTTATGTACTCTTTTGTACTATGTACCATACGTGCTATGTACTTTTGTTCTAAGTACCCTAAGAGTAATATGTACCCTATGTTACCCTTTTGTACTTTTTTTGTACCCTCTCATACGCCTTTGTACCCTTACATGCCCTTTCATACCCTTTTGTATCCTTTTATATTACTTTATGTACCCTTTTGTACCACTCCTTACCATTATGTCCACATATTCATACCCTTACGTACTATTTGTACCCTTTCGTTTATTGCGATGGCTTTTATATCCTCAGAAGCTTTGGTTTGAGATAAAATGGTTAACATTTCCTCCCATAGATGGGGTCATCAGTCCTTCTTTGCTGAAGTGAATTTTCAGTGAATTAGGCAACAAAAGTGAATGAAGAACATTCATCATGAAGTTACAATGAATGTTAGGAACCTAACGGACGTGGCTGGTTAGGGTTTTTATATTATTATGTGATGCTTTGGATATTATTCTTGTCAATGGCAAACAGTCCTGTTTGGTTTTAGACTGACTCGACAGCATTGAATTTGCAGTAGTCTTGGACGGTGGAAAGTGCTCCAAGTCAGGTCCATCTCAGTGGCGGAACTGTCCAGGCATAGAAATAATCCAGCAGACTTCCTTACTCGAGGAATGGGTATCACTGTCTTGTTAAAGAAAATCAGTTGGTGGTCTAGACCAACTTGGTTAGGTTAAGATGCTTTATGTTGATCATGCTTGGAGAATGAAGACTCAAAAGGTACAAAATTTGTTGACGGAGAGAAAAAGAGCACGCATGTATGGTTTCAGCAGAAAACGTCATAGCCAAAGCTACTTTTAGAGTTGAGAGACTACAGTAAATAAGGAGAGTAGTACGTGTTATTTGTATGTAACTTTGGCAAAAAATGCAGCGAGGTTGTCGTCCTTGCAGGCCGTCGCGTGGGCAGCACCAACGTTCATTTTCAAACTGGACACACTGAACATCATTCACATTTAACTTCTAGAACATCGGAACATCAGAATAAAGTACTTTTCAACCTTTCTGAAGGTTTTTTGCATCTAGATATGACTCGGGGTAACGGTGCATTCACAATAGCCTTTTCCCGTTGCACACAGCAAAAAAAGTGATTTGTACCAGTTGCTTTGCCAGAGGACAAGTCAACTAGTGTAAAGTGTGGGCGGCCTATCTTGAGTTCGTCGCAGAACAAACACAGATAATCGATTGTACGTTTTTGGCAGCAGAGTGCCTTGTTGATATCCAAGATGGTTACAAACACAATGGCGGCCTTCGATTAAAGCCGCCCCCTCCAGGAAGACGTAGCCGCTCATAAATTACTTCCAGGACTCAAGATACGCCGCGCACACAATAAACCCGGGAAGCGATTCGTCTCTACAGCTC
Organism: Lithobius niger; assembly: GCA_023313725.1. Lineage (NCBI taxonomy): Eukaryota > Metazoa > Arthropoda > Chilopoda > Lithobiomorpha > Lithobiidae > Lithobius > Lithobius niger. The sequence continues at coordinate 13,414 of JAHWFP010092985.1, read as the reverse complement.
TGTCTCATCTCTGAAGCCATGCGTCTTACAACATTTTGAGAGATAGCAGCATCTGTAACCTCACCCTGGAGGAGGCGCACATTGCACAGCAGTGAAACGCAACGTGCTGTATAAGGGTAAAAACTCCGTCTCCAACTGAGTCAATTCATTCAATTAAAAGCCTCCATGCACGTCACTTCAAAACTTTCAAATGCGTGGTGAAGTAGAAAAATCGTAATATATCCCCCAGCAAGTTGTAAACAAACGCAACAACAAAAAATGAGTCTGAGATTACTATCCCCAAAGTAAAATATTATATCCAAATTAGTTACTATCCAGTTTCAGAACAAACTACCACACGAATGCAGAGAGTGTTAACACCAGCAACTCTGATGGAAATTGCTTCACCTATTGGCTCCCACCCAAAGAATACGTTGATCAACCCCAACACGAAAGAAAATCACGCATATGATACACTATAATGCAACAGTACACAATGATAAGAAGGTAGGACGCGGATGTCACCTGAACACAACATGTGATTAAAAGGTTAGTGGAAAAAAACACAACATACATATTAATACCACCTAGACGTACTATGGCTGAGAAAATGCAGTAATGCCATAGGTTCACAATCCAACATTTGACAACTAACTGATACAATTTTCTATGCACTGATCACAAGCCTTCAAAAACCACACATCATCTTGGTATAATTTGCACTGCAAGAAAAGCTCAGCAAGAAGAAAAAATGTAATTATCGACAGTCACCAATCGTGACTGACAAAAGCATGCAATAGGTACTCAGTGTATGTGATCAAAAACTTGACGAAGCACATCCTCATATTAAGGATAACAGCATAAAAGAAAAAAACAACAATAATTTCTAATGCAGAACAGTCTAAAGAAGCATCAAGGAGACTTTCCTCGCTCCAAAAAAAAACTGATTGATAAACCTTCTTATTTTTTATTCTTGTAGTCTTCTGTACAGTCGTACCGGCTGAGAAGACTATTGCAACGACTATGTCCGTCCGTCCGTCGCTTTTTTCAACTTCGCAACGGTACCAGATATTGACGACCATTCTTTACAACGTTAGATTCAGTGTGAGAAGTTAGTTAAATAACATGGCAAATTAAAACATCGTTACTTCCTTATAGCTAATAGAATTCTTCGACATAACTAAATTAAATAATAACATTTGACCGTCAAATTAAAATCCTAAGGTAACACTCAATAAAAATAAATGGATTTTAGTTTCGTTTAAAATAGTCTCGTCGCATTGTTGCATGAATGAATAGGCTTATCGTCGAACCTAATTCTCAATTAAGCCTATTTCTCCTACTTACGAAATTAAAACTGTGTTTTTAAAATTAGGCCTAAAAGTGAAAATTAGGCCTAAAATCATGTTACCATGGCAACGTCAAGTTGCTACGAGTCGCTGTTGGCTTAATCAACAGCGTCTCTCTCGTCACTTCCCTACTACCACTGATCTATATAAGCTACGTTGCGCGTATGTTGTAACACTGTAACTGTGTTCCTGTAGGCGCACCGTGTTGCAAAAATGAATAGGCTTACTATAGAATCCATATCTCCGTTAGCTGCTATACGAAATTAAAACTGCTGGTTAAAATTAAGCCTAAAAGCTGACAATTATGCCTAAAATGTAAAATAGACCTAAAAGCTAACACATTTTTAACTGACAGTTGTAATGGCTACTGCTTTTAGATTAGTATAATAGAGATAGCTGTTGGTAGTGCATGATAGAGGTGTGCGCCTCACCATTGGAAGTGGAGGAGCTCTACAGAAGACCGGTGCGACTAGGCAGTCGCTGTAGCCGCTTGTTTAAACATCACACTAGTCAGATGAGGTAGGTCACACCTGACTCAACATCTTGTGCATTCTCGAAGCACAGTGAAAATATGGAACTACCGCAAATCTTTCCTTCACAGCCCATGTTTAAGGTTGGGGTAACACCAGCAAAAATGGAGGCAACAGTGGAATTTTAAAAATCCACACCAGGTCAATGTCATGTACCATCAATCGGCAAGAGAAATATGGTTGAAGATTTATCTCTGATTCTTGAAGCTAAAATCCCAAACAGCTAATATGATGGCAAATCGTGAAAGACAGGAGGCTGTAAAGCAGGGGAATAACTGCCGTAGTAATCATTTCACCCATCAGGTTCCCTGAAAAGTCATAGTCAGTATTGAAGTATACCCATATGGTCGAATGGGTAATTCTCTTTGACTGTCTCAACCTGACATGTAAACCTACGAATCGAATTGTCACATTTGTTGATCACATAAACTCATCGTCCAATGATGTCTTCCATCTTGCAAATATCAAGATTTTGTCATCCCAGCACTTAAAAAGCAAACATTCCAAATACAATAGTTGGTTCGTACTCAAAACGAAAGTGCATATTCTCGGTCAGTGTAAACACGAAACCACAGTCAGTGACCGTAACACATAAAGAAGGCACCACGGCCGGATTTAGCCTGTTGGCCATCCATTTTTCTGGGTCTACGTCTTTCTTTCTGTAGTTTAACAAATTGTTTAACACGTTATTCTGTAAGCACAATATCTGACTGTTCTATCGTCCATCTAAAACATTCTCTATCATCACAGAGCATATCAGCTAGAAGTTCGAAGAGCCCATCCTGATACCAGTCTAGTTGAATGACTGGCTTAACCTCACTTGCCGCTGGCAACAGTTCATTTGGACGCATGCTCTGTTGTGTGGATATATCATCGACCCACTGAAAAGTCTTATTATCAAAATGCCCCTACCCTCGTTGCAGGATCCATAGCCATCTCAGTGTTTTTCAGGTAGTTACTCAAAATAAACAGCAGAATCTAAATGGCTGATTCCTGTGCAAAATGGTGCGAAATCTATTTTCAAATACACATGCAACAAATGGGATCGGAAATCAAATGCCCAACAACATCTGGGGGACAACAGAGTGCTAAGGCAAGTGGCATGCACTTTTAGGCCCAACCTCTTTACATCCAGGATTCAGTCTCGGTGCCGCGACGCAAAAAAAAAGTACATTACCACTACTGCATCCGTGGGTATGGTCAAAACACAGTTTAGGCACCACTTTATTAGCTTTTTATACTCTCAGATCCTAACAAACTAATGCTGACACTCAAGTGGCTGAAACAGCTGGCCTCCTCTTTATTCTCTTTTTTTTTTTAACTACATAGTTACATCATTGGGCATTGCTAGTGCATGCACATCCGTGCAATACAAAAGACATCCAGCCCATCTTCTGGCCCTCCATCGCCATCGAGTGAACAGCAAACTCGTGACAATTTTCTAAAAGCTTTGACCTGTCAACTGCTTCATAATTATCAGACAGTGCAAACTTGATCTTCCTCCTTTCCTGGTCTTTGAACTAAAATGTTACCTTTGCAATGATCACACCTTTAAAGTCAGTATTCGAGATTCTTCTTATGGTTCATCCGATGCTCCATCTGGCATCTCCAAAATATCTGTTCACTCACAAAACCATAATAAAAGCAAAGTTCTTTCATACCAAGACCTTGGTAACTAAAATTCCACATTCAGTAAACGCAATCATTAGCAAAGCTTTTTGTAAAGGTTGTGGTGTAAAACGAGTTTTTTTCTCTTTCATCATCTCAGCTTTTTTAACTTTGTGGAAACCAAATTTGCAATTCTGATATGTAAGGATGTTTCTTTTTCAATATTTGAACTTTGATAAAATTGTAAACTACTAGCAGAACCCTATTTGGTGTGTGCTGTTGTTAGGCAACTAATCCCAGTGAACGTTTATCAACTTAAAACTGCCATCCACCTATGACACATTTGCTAACCAGTCTTCTTGACATTGCTTAAATTGTTCATTTTTCCACTACTACTGTGCTGGCAGCTATAGCAAATTTTGCTTTCAAAACTTGTATTGTACCTGTAATATTAGCTCATTCATCTAGCAACTTCACTTCACCTGCCTGAAGTACGAGAGTATGGGGGATGGGCGACTTTAGTTAGCACGGCCTACATTCAAATTTAGTCATGCGACTAAAAAGAAAAGTTCCTGTATGATTCTACAGATTATGGTCTAAGCTGTATGGAACCTCATCCTAACTTTACAGAAAGTTGACACATCGTTCCTCATTGCATTGGATTGCTTTTTCGTCTTTATGGGCTTTTTCGTCTTTAGAGCTGAAGGGCTTTGGGCAGTTAAATGCTTCAGGAGCTGCAAGTGCAACAACAAATGCAGGAATCAGATGATGCCGGAACAAAACCATGCTGAATGCTGAAGGGTATCAGCCTGGGGGAAGCAGATGGCTGCAGACATGTTTCATATTCAAGTGTTGTGCCAGGTTCAGCTAGTATTCTTATATTGCTTTGAAAATATACGTATTTTTAATTTAATGCAGCAAACCATATACTACTCTTGCTTTATGTAATTATGCCATGTTTATTTTACAGGCGTGATGCGACCAATACTTTAGTAATAATGGGAGAACATGATTACCAAAAAGGAGACAACAGTAAATCTTATGCTATAAAGATTACTGAGATGATTCCACATAACCGCTACCAGGCAGAAGGTTTCCATAATGACATTGCACTTATCAAGCTGGAGCAGACTGTACCATTCACGCCTGTTTCCTTGCCTCCATGCTTCCCGAAGCCAGGAATTGATTATACTGGAAAAACTGCCCTTGTCTCTGGTTGGGGCAAATTGGCTGAAGGTAAGCTGAAGGACTTTCTTTTGGTGTTGCTGTCAAAATCTGTTAAATAAGTGAATAATTGATAAATCAGAATAAAAATCGCATAAATAAATAGTTTAATAGAAACTACTGATGAGAATCCAGGAATAAGTGGAGGGTAAAGGGTGGTTAAAGGAAAGGATTGGTGAGCCACCAAAGATGTATCTGAAGCACATTGATCGTCTGCTTTAAATTCCCATCCCTGTCCCGTTGTTCATGATTTTCCATTGGCTTTCTACAGCACGAACAGAAACTCCCCATCCACTCCAGTGGACACCCCACCCACTTCAGTGTAGCCTTAGTTAAAATATCAGTTAATGGAAGGATGTCTGGAAAAATGGCAAAATATCAAGACTGTTATTATAGATTTGCAGAAAGTATACGTGCGATATATTTGCTATCCAGTGATAGTTAAAATGTGCAGGCAAGGATTCCATCCCTGTAAGATGAAATACCTAATTAATTTCCATGTTTACAATTTAAGTATGACTCTGAGATTTCAAACTTGCTGCCTAAAATTGTCAGCTGTATGGTTACACAATTTCGAAACACCTGTTACATCGTCTACTAAAATCAGGAAAATCCTAATTTAATTTCTATGCTAGATGTTTTCTGTCAAGATGGTAACTATCTCTGTAACGCCCTGTATTTTTCCTCTGTATGGTAGAAAAATGCTTGTTTCTTGACTTCTACACTGAATACCACGAAACCAGTCGAAAACTACATAAAATCTTTCTTCTTGAAAACTGTTTTGTGATATTTCCTAAACTTCGTCGTCAAAAAAGCCCAAGCAAATTGTAAACAAAATTCTACATTACTCTAGTTGAAATAAATTACGGATTTTGTATGCATTGTACGATCAGTGAGAATAGTGTTTGTGTATACATCTTCTTACGTGAGAAAGTATAGTCTTACATCTTTCACTAACAGTCGAGTTTTAACTTTCATATACTAGAGGGCAGGCAATTACCATATTTCAGAGCAAGCCTAATAATGTGTTTTCGCAACACATCTATCTCTTTTCCCTCAGTGAAATGATATAAAATAATTATAGTGACAATTTATTCAGCTGCACGTGCATGTGGCAAGCTTGTGTCTGATGGTATCATGTTTTGTTCATGGATTGTAAGCCAATTACCACTTATTATTTTATTTACCCTGCCTTTGGTATTTTGAATCAACAGTTTGTGTTTGCTACATAAAGATCCATTGTGTCATATTTGCGGAACTTCATTCTTTAGTCGGCTTTGAGAAAAAGCAATTGAAGCTTGACTGTTGAAATCTGGTGTTTGGACAGAGAGTAACAGGAAATTTTAATTTTTGGAAACATTAGCTGGTTGTTATTCTCAAAATTGTCAAATTTTTCATTCCTTGGAACTATTTTATGCTCTTCCTCCTTTAGAGGGTGACTTATCAAATATTCTGCGAAAGCTGGAGGTACCTGTAATATCCCTGAAGGAATGCCGAGAAATATTTGCTGGGCAGTTTACTTTGTATGACAGCGTTCTGTGCGCCTACCACAAAGAAGGAGGAAAGGACGCATGTGGTGTAAGTAATTCTTTCATAATTATTGATATTTGTTGTGTCACTAATCTTATAACAATTGGAAACTGATTATATAGATATCTTTTCAATTCTGAAACGATCTGTTCTGGAAACAGATCAAACAGTTCAAAAAAAAATATGATAATCCGCTTTGATGCATTATATTTTAAATGAGAACACTGCTTCTCTTATTATTGTATGGCTTAGCATGCTGACAGCCAAAGCCATGGCACCAGTATCTCTCATGACTGTCTAAGTTGTTGGAACTATTCGGATTGCTCTTAAATATGTGTTGGACCTAATCTTCATAGACGTACCTAGTCTTGAACGTTCAGAGGGGTGGTCGTTTGAATGCTTAGAAACGTGAATAAAAGATGAGAACTCCATAAAGTTTGCTTTGAATACACAATAACGAGTATGCTATATTTCTCCCGCTCATGGGGGCCGTCATAAGGCATAAAACACACAGGGTAAAAAAAAAAAGAGGCCAAATACGTATCAACCAACACCAGCCAGCAAATGCTTGGTGTTGGTTGATAGGCATTTTGCCTCTCTCTTTTTCACTCCGTATGTTTTTCATACCTGATGATGGCCCCCATGTGCGGGCAGAATTATAGCATACTTGTTATTGTGCATTGAATGCAACTTTATGGAGTCCACCCATAAACCTCTTCTTTTATTGAAGGTTCACTTCCTTTAAAAAGAAGGAGAACGCAGACCTAGTACATGCAAGTAAGGGTCAAACAAAACCTTAAATGCATAGGCAGACATATTTAAGTTTTCCAAAAAAAAAAGAACAATTTGCAATAGTAAACCACTGGTAAATCACAGCAGTAATTTTTTGGCAGTGCAAGAAAGATTGTAGGACGGTAGTAAACCAACCATGGTTATGCAATCGTGTAAATGTTGTTATCTAGGAAAGTAAAGAATTGTGTTTAACTACACCCACTGTGAAATCATGAAATGAAATTAAAATCTCAAAGAATTGTGTTGCAAACAGCTTGATAACATCTGAATTAGCCATGTCTTTGGCACGCAAGAACACTAGTCAATCTCAGTGAAAAGAGCCAGTTTGCCAGTATTTCTTACTGCAGTATTTGCCAGTATTATAATGCAGTATTTCTTATAAGGGATTTGGTTGATTTGTTCGAACTTAAATGTACTAATAAAGTATAGAATGCCTGTGAAAACTTTCAAGTGAATACGGGTTCTAAAACTACCCTAGCTATAGACAGATAGACAGATAGACAGATTGACACCTACATGGATGAGCAACGCAAGGCACCTCAAAAAGAATGCCTGTGCAAAATTTCAAATGAACACAAGTTCAATAGCTATCATAGCGACAGAGATGGTAACACAGGATGAGTAACACACGTCACTAAAAAAGATTACGTGTGTAAAATTTCAAATAAACACGGGTTCAAAACCAATCATAGCGACAAACAGACAGGCAAATACCAACACAGGATAAGTAACGCACATCGCTCTAAAAGAATGTCTATAATATTTCAAATAAA
>JAHWFP010092981.1:0-12917 GCA_023313725.1 Lithobius niger | reverse complement strand
CTTTAATTTCTTCCCCGTTATAATCTTTAAGCCTGACAGTAACTTGACCTAAATTGCCGCGAGGAACCAAAACTTTAGTTACGAAAAATATTTCCCTCGACCACAAGCCCCTGTAAGCTTTATCAAATTTCCCTTTTGATATAGCGATGCGAACTTTATCACCTATTTTTAAAGGAATTTTAATATTTTTACGTTTAGTCAAAGCATGGCCTAGCTGCTTTAAATCGTCACCGAACAATTTACGCCACAACCGCGTATGATTTTGAAAATTGACGTTATCAGGTGGCATGCCAGTGGCCGAATGGCGAGTTTTGTTGTAAGAATCTACAATTTTTTGAATGACCGGCACGTATTCGTAAGTACCTTTAGATAAAAAAAACCGATGTAATCTAGATTTTAATTCTCTTTGCCACCTTTCAACGTTACTATTTTTTATATCTTCATTTTCGGTAGTAAAAAAATGAACGTCTTTTGCTTTAAAATAATCCTGAACTTCTTTCGCTAAAAATTCACTCCCTTTGTCGCTGCTAGCGTTCATTACTTTATAGCCTATACGTTTAAATATTTTCTTAAACGCCTCGACCATTTCTCGGCCTGTTTTAGTACGCAATACTTCAACCCAGGCTTTACGGCTCAAGCCGTCCAAACAAGTTAAAATGTACCTGTATGGTTTGTTATGCTGTCTTAAAGATATCATGTCACTTAAGTCACATTGTAGGAAACTCCCCAACCCACCCACTATAGTTTTATTTCTTTTAAATTTATACCTGGTCGGTTTGGTTATGGTGTATGCATCCTGACGTAAAAGCCAGTCTTTAATAGCGGCTAAAGTATATTTTTTACCGTCCCGCTTAGCCCGAGAATGTAATTTGGTCGCCGAGGCGAAACTAGTGGCTTCCCCTAAGCTGTCGTGATACAATTTAGTTAAATATGCGTCCATTTTTTTTTTTTTACTGGAAAATATCCCAGTCAGGATCGCTTTGTTTCTTACGTCTACTAGTTCGTTGCTTAGCGGCGCGTGGTAGGCTAGTTCGCTCTCTATCAACGATATATTCCTTAGTCCTTTTTTCTTCCTTTTTGGGAGGGCTGCCTGCTAAGGACAATGTGGGCGGACCGGGGGAATTTGGCGGAAGAAGCGAATGTTTTTTAGTGGGAGCTGGTGTAGTAGGAACAACCGCTGCCGACAATCTAAACTGATCGATAAATTGATCTCTTTCCCTCTCGAGCTGCCCGATATATTTTGCTTTAAAATCCAAAGGTAAGTGTTCGGTTTTTAAAAGGGCATCTATACGAGCTTGAATTTCGGTTAATTTAGCGTATAACCCTCCTTCCGGCAAGTAAAGGAATCCGTGCGGCTGAGTGGCGGCAGCGGCGGGCGCTGTTGTTGTTGTTGTTGGGGTATAATTTTTATAAACGTCCTCAGGGACTAAATACATTCTATTAAGTAACGAACTCATTGTTTACCCAGGCCTAATAAACCCCCGAGAGCCGATAAGGCAGTAGGAATGAGCCAGGGTAAAAATCCGCCTCTTTGTACTAAAACACTCTTTCTGGATTTGAGCGAAGCTCGACGATTCCCCAAAAGTCGAATTTGTTTCTTATATTTCTTCAATTTACAACGCGTCGAAGGCGAGACTTTGAGCTTATTATTCAATAAGTTTAAGGCAATTTCCGAAATACAATTCACTTGAGACTTGTCAGCGTGCCGCAACAAATTCTTGCGTTGTGGAATGCTAAGTTTACAGAGTGCTTCTAGGAGCGGCCTATGCTTCCTAACGTTCTTCATCGAAATCTTCACGTGGAATAAACTAAAGTAGTTTCTCCGGGGAATATATGCGTTCTCAGTCGAGTTGCGTCGTTGGATTTAGAGTGCATGTCCACCATTAAATATCCGTATTTCTGTCTACGGATAGCGTCGTCGTACGCGGCCATAAACTGTCTAGTCTTGGCTGGATAGGCCTGCGACGCGAACGTCATTATCTGCCTTTTATCTCTTAAATTTCTCAACAGTACTACATATTGAGCGTTTAAAGCAATGTCCCGTTGGTTCCGGCCTTGCGAAAATAAATTCTGAGTTAAATAAAATATTGAAAAATTATTATGATGACCGTGTCTCGTGAAAAGTTCGGCAATTTCGCCGCTAGATGTCGCTACTGAACTCATCATATCATCCAGAACTAAAAGTTTATGTATATTAGGGTCGTAGCTAGCGATATCGGTAGGTAAACCTCTATGGAATTTAATCTTATCCTTATAGTTGTCCATCCAGCTCTGGTAACTCGAAAAATGCCAATGTATTTCTTTAATTTCATCGTCTACCATAGAGGCCGAGTTATCTATAAATTTAAGCATCCAGCTAGTTTTACCACTACCCGTTGGTCCTGCAATCACGCAGTTAAACGGTGCGTGAAACTGGGCAAAATCTGTAATCAAACGCTCACCCATACTGACTCGGCAGCGCTAGCGTTGACTAGGGGCGGGAGGTAATAAAATTGCCGGCAATAAGGTAAACTCCACAGGAGACAATTTAAAAATAAAATGAGCAGCAAGACTATGCTCTTACATATCTCGTACTTTGGGTCTGCCAGAAAAGTTGAAGTTGTTGATATTGAACGCCGCTCATCCATCACTAACAACTAACGGAAAGCGAATGAACTCGTTGTCCTTCTAACCACTTTATTTATTTCCCCCAAAGACCACTCTCTCTCTCCTCTAACCCACCCCCCACGCTAGGGCCTCTCTCTCTCTCTCTCTCTCTCTCTGTCCCTTCCTCGGCCTTGGCCGAGGAAGGGATACCCCCGCGCTAGGGCCCCTCTCTCTCTCTCTCTCTCTCTCTCAGCGGCGGGCGCCATGCTGTCTACCGATCGGCAAGGCCGAGCGGTGGAGGGCGGCGAGCTAGTGACGTAGGCGTAGGAAAAAGGTCACGTGGATTGGAGAGTGACCAAGTTACAAAACTCAATTGTCGAAGGATCCCCCCACGCTTGGAGTTGTACTGACGGAATGGTTCGTCGATAGGTGCTTTCTCGCCTAACAGTAACATGATTATCTTTTAAGACAGCATAACAAACCATATAGGTACGAGATTTTCATCTAGCCCTAAACTAGCGAGTAGCTTGGATAAGGCCATTGACATAAACTTGAAAAAGAGTCCACCAACTATTCTGTTTTTGCGGTTACCTCCCGCATATATATATATGACGTCGGTAGGTTTGACTCCCATTATCTAATGCCCATTTAATTAGGAAGAGAGAGAATCGTATCCAGAGTTATTACGTGAAATGAGAGAGAGGTTCGAATCCCTGGCTCAAACAACCAATGACAAAAATCGTTTTCACCGTTCATAAACATGTCGCCACAACGAATACAACCAAAACAGTAACTGCATGCATAACCGCCAAATTCACGCTGTGTAAATAAAAAAAATCCCTGTCAGTTACTCGCTCAACTTGCGTCGTTTCGAGGTCGTAAACAGCTAACCGCAATCGCGTTTTTTTGAGGAGTTGAATATGGCAGCGGTGCTCTAGCCGACACCACTGTTTACAAAAACATTGGCAACAGGCCTGCTATTACCCACAAACGTTAGAAAACAAATCTTGCATTTAAACAGCGATTTACAGACTGTAGAGTCTTTGAAGGGTGGCTGTTTGCTATAATGGCGGACTAAACATGAACAATCTGTTACATGCCGAACATGGCAACTAACGGAAGCAAAACATATTTAGGCGAATGATACGAGGGACTGCTTTTGGCAGGCGTGGCTTTTAGGTCGGGAATACGGCCTCAGACAGGAAAATCGGGATGAGAAAATAAACCGCGGATTTAAAATTCCGAAAAATAGTGATTGGCGTGGCAGAAAAGGTATAAGCTGCGTTTAGAGCTAGAAAGCCCCTCGAATGTAACCTGGCACTGCGTTCCATTTTTTTTTGGAATAACACAATTTGGTATTCTGTCAAATAATAATCCTGAAATTCTTTCAAGTCAACACCCATATTGGCGAACGCCGGCGTCGGCGTGCAGCTGTAAAGCCAGCTTTTTTTTGCACATTGTTCGATTTACGAATATATTTTTATGTCCTTATCAGCGAATGCAACAAACTATCGCTCTAGCCAAACAAAGTTTATCTAAGCCGTTTTTTGGGGAACACGACCGACCTAGCGCCCCCTGTTGATAGTCATGCTATAACATTTGTGCGTGACATTTTCTTTTTTGGCGCCTCTGGGTATCTCGATATGAGTTACTTTAATCTCGAGCTTCCGACCACTTTGGTTAAGTTTCAAAATAAGAGCCAAAATGTTAGCGACGCTGAAAAGATTCCCTGGCATGTAAGGGAAGGAACGAGTTATTTTCAAAAACCCACTCCCCCCAATACACACACCTACATAGTCGGTGGGTCGGAACCCATCCAGGACACGCTCAAATTATGTCGGTGAAAAAAGTTGGTCTATATATTCTAAACGGTTTCTAACCAAATACTAGGCGTCAATAATGTCACCGTGTAGACATTTGTATTAGTGCTAAATTTTTTCATTTCCCCATACATTTAACGATGCTGAATCTATCGTTTTTAAAAAGTTTCGGTCCCCCGAGTCTGACAATCATATTCGGGAAGCTTTTCGGGACAGGATGATTTTCATGTCGGGCCTCCCCCAACTTGATTAGAATAAGCTATTGGAAAAAACAGAGTAGTGAGCTGCGAAAAAGCGAAGCGTGCATTACACAATCATGGTCTCTTTGGCTCGGGGAATTGAACTTACATCCCTGACAGGGGAGCCGTATATCTTCTGTATTTTCGCTGCATTTCGGTTCATTTACAGCCATTGTTGGCAATGTTACCGCAGGTGTAGGTGTCAACTCGACTATTCTCTGCGTCCAGCAAGCAACAGTCTGCGATATATGAGGGAGCATGTATTTCATGCTAAGTATATCAAATTCAGTTAATGCTACTGATTAGTCTGCACTTTTTTTAGGATCAGCACATTGTCGGCCACGGATTCGATCCCTGATTTAACCGATATACTCGAGTTAGGCTGACGCCAGTAGAGTTGCGCTATTATCCCTAGCCACTCTGTTGGATCTAATACCACGCTGTCATTTTCTCCGTGTTTTCCAATAGCTATTTTCACTACGTTTAACGTCGGAACTATGAAATTTAACCCGGTAAGTGGGAAGCAATCGCAATATGGAATGGTTTAGTACGCCATGAGACTGTGAGGGAGAGACAAAAATTAAAAAAAAAAAGGACATTACTTATTTTTTTTTCACTCCAACCACATTTCGGTTTGGGATGTGGGGGATTCGATCTGAACTGTGGGGGGCTCGATCTCTTTCAGTTTTTTGTCCAAAAGCATAGTGATATCAGTGACGTAGCCTATCAAGCCTGCAAACTGACGATAGTTTAGAACAACGTACTTTTTGCTGTATTTTTCAAGTATGAATTTAGCCTGATAGACTGAGCCAGATTGTGACACTATCACTTTTAGGCCGGCTCCATAGTTCCGGCCGGTCATAATTTGCTGCTGTAAGTTGCGCTCGCTCACGATCTGATTGTAAATGCCGTGATCCTTAACAAATTCCCGCCATTCGGCGACAGTAAACGAGACCCCACGGCGTCCTGGCAAGATCCCTACTCCTGGGGTTATGAACTCCCGTACATGTACGTACGCACGTCCCTGAAAATCCGTCACTTGTACGTATATTTCACCCCCTATGAAGTAGGTGTTTTTGGCTTCAATGACTCTATCTACTGACGCTGATGATGTTGCCATATTTTTTTTTTTTTTTCACTATGTATATGAAAAGAAATAAAAAGGACATAGCCTTGCTTTAGGTTTTTTTTTTTTGCCCTATTCCGCAAAATGATATAAAGGAACCATTTAGGCCTACCTGTTCCTCTCTGCTTGCACTGCTCTGGTGTACTGCTCCGTGGCCTTTCGGATTGTTGGATATCTGTAAACATAAATGTAAAGAAGCCCGTTAGCAACCTGCCAAGTCCTCGCACTCTTATTTTTTTTTTTTCAATATTAACGTAATGCCTCATTAAACAATGCTTACCTCTACAATTGCCGAGTCGTTGGTTCCAATTGCTGAGATCGGCGGGTTAGTGAATTCTTGGCTGGGGTGATGGTTTTATACTTGGCCAAATTGCATTGTTTCAGGTGGAATAGCTGCTCGACAAATCAGCCCTGGTTATTTTCCGTAAAGGTGTTACGGTACTTTATTTCGCTCATTTCTGCGATTGGTTAGTCTCATAGTACCGTCGCTCATTGCACGGCTCGAATCATGTGATGACTTTCAACCAATTGCGAGGCGTGTACTACGTCACGATGTGGGCCGCCCATTTCGCTCGAGGCAGTGTTTTTTTTTTGGTGGTTAGCCCGTTTTTTTGTCTTTTCGAGTTAAAGGGCTTATACGAAAGGTTTAACGTATAATAAGTCGGTTGTCTAGAGATCTAGGTCGCGAGACGTTAACTACGCGTCATTTTTTGACAGTACTGACAGCTTACATATAGCCCGTCACTTTTTGTTTTGACGAATTGATAGGGGGAACGATTATTTTCTTTTAGTTGAGGGGTCCCACGCTCTCTTGACAACCGTTAATAGCCGATAAACGTTATAGCTACATTCCTACGCCCATAACAGTATTAACCTCACGACCTCTGGCCTATATAGCGTTACGTTAATGGACAGAAACGCGTGACGGATTGGGTCTTTTTACAATAGTCATTCGTTCTTGTCATTTCGTCTAGGCCATTCAGAGGTCTGAAGGCCGTAGGGGAAGACCACCGTGTTCGGGGGCGGGATTGTTCGTATTATAGCCCCGAGCAATTTTAGACTTACCCGATTTTTGACGAGATTCTTACTTCATTCTGTTCTCTCATAGCTACTGTCAACACAGCTCACTAACTATCAACTCTTGGATATTTTTTTTATCCTTCAGCGCGTCTCGTGAGTTGTGTGTTTTGTATACTAGGAATTTTACGCGCTTTTTTTTTTTATTGACTTTTTTTTAAAAATTGGTGTTTCATTAGCCAAATACCTCCGACATCCTTCTCGTGCAGGAGATCGGTCTGTGGGCCTGCTATCTTGTGTCCCACTTACTCCCGTGAAAGTGCCGACCCACGGCCTCCTGGGCCGGCCGCCCGTGAACGCGACGAGGTGATTTAGTTTTTCTTTCTTTTTTCTCTATTGTAGTTAGTCGCCGATATGCAACGGATCACCGTCTCGCGCGACTTGCCCTGTTTAAATGCTTCAAACGGGGAAAGGGCAATACGGCAGAAATCTAGTTGATGCTGGGGGCACTTCCAGCTGAGCCTTTTCTACTTTTTTTTTTTTAGGGGGGGGGGGGGGGATTCAACAGCCCAAAGAACGCGTTCCTAGTTATTACGTAGTTTCTACTCTGGGCTGAAGGCAACTGGGGGAAAACAATTATCGCGGGCGGGGGCGGCGCACGGATGCGGCAGAGATATGGGGCGGGTATCTAGCGTTCAATGGGGAAAACATAGACCCTAGGTGCACGTGGACCGACCAATAGATCCAACTCTGGGCTGAAGTGTACTAGTCACCTGGAGGAAAACAGTTATCCCGGGCGGGCAACGCGCAGATGCGGCAGGGATATGAGGCGGGTATTTAACGTTCAATGGAGGGAAAATGTTGATCCTAGGTGCACGTGGACCGAGCAATAGACCCAACTTTGTGCTGAAGTGTACTAGTCACCTGGAGGAAACAGTTATCCGGGGCGGGCGACGCGTAGATGCGGCAGGGATATCGGGCGGGTATCTAACGTTCAAGGGAGGGAAAATGTTGATCCTAGGTGCACGTGGACCGACCAACAGACCCTAGATGCACGCGCCTCCCCCCCTAGGATTTAAATGTGGTACCCAAAAAGCATGGGGCTCTGTTAGGCTGTAACCCTATACTAGACAGCCGGGTGATTCTAACTACTCCTGGCCCGTAGCCACATACCCCACCTAAAAAGCACTACTACAATAACCAAACGAACCCTAGCACACCAAACAACACATATCACTCAAACAACAACCCTGTCACAACAGCTAATTAAACTCTCAGAAAAAAAAAGTGACAGTCTCACACCGGAAACGCCCCCGAGTCCTCGGGAGCTTCAATAATGCAACACTAATGAACGACACATTTTGCTTAGGACAATGAATATGAAAGCGCGAGTATACATAACGATAGCAACCGCACGAATGAAGAATTGTTGTTTTTTTCCATTGCTAGATAATGCGGTGAATTAAAAGGACATGCATACCTTCTCGCTATATTCAAGCATCCTGCACGAAATAGCTTTTGCATAATTTACGTAGGTTGAATGTAGCAAAACCGTTTCTCACGAAGCGAGAAAGCCGACCGGGAGCAATATGTGTTTAATACTTGACAAAGACACGTAAACCTCACTTACTTATGGGAACGTTCTAAAACCCAAATTAGTCAAAAAAAATGGATCCTATCAACATGGACCAACAAGATGTGATATAATCATAATATATAATAATAATAACTTTATTCGCTAAGAAAACGAATGGGTCCAGAGAATGGGCTTGACACCCACTGACACCTGGCCTAAAGTGAGGTTGCACAAAAAAAAAAAAATGCACTTTGCATGAGAAAATAAAATGCTGTATTTACAGTAAAAATAAAATGAAGCTATGAAAAGTTTACGGGTCTAAAGGACCCCAATCGTGGAGTTGTACGTTACATAAAATGATGGCTTTTATTATAAAAAGAAACGTGGTCGTGTCGTAACCAGGTGTAGCAAAATTGTGTCCTTTGTAAAAAAAAAAAAAAAAAAAAAAAATACATATAGATTTTTTTAAAAAAGGATGTGCAATAAAAAAGGTAAAATACAGTTAAAATCAATAACGTTTCAAAAACTGGATAGGCCAACCAATTTTAAATTCTTCCTGAAAACAGACACAGAACATGCATTAACCAAATGTGATGGGCGAGAGTTCCATACTGCAACTATTCGCTGTTCGAAGAAAAACTTCCGACAGTCCAATTTAGCTTTTCCAACAATTAACTTAAAATTATGACCTCTCGTTACACTATTGTTCCGGAGATGGAATATCTCAGATTAATTAAAGTAAATGGTATAGTGCAGAATTTGGTATGTCATGACAAGATCGGCCCTCAAGCGTCTTTGCAAGTTAGATTATGCATTCCAACTAGGCTTTTTGTGAAGTGTATCTGTAGTTTCTCAATCAAATCGGTGTCCCCTAAGAAGTGGGGAAGAGTAGGGGGCCAAACAGAACTCGCGTATTCGAAAATTGGGCGAACGTAAGTCTTATATACAGAGCTCATAACTGAGGTATTTTTAGAAGTAAAACAGCGTTTGATCATAGTTTCTTTACAATGAGCTGACCAAGAAACAAAATTACAATGTGTACTGAAATTAAGAACTGATGTGAACCAAACTCCTAAGTCTTTTGTTTGGGTAATTTGGGGTAAGGATGTGCCAATTAAAACGCATGGCAAATGTTTATTTGTTCTACCAATATGGAAAGAGCTACATTTAGTTGCAGAAATCGGTACTAACTAGCCAATCTTTAGACCAGGAAAAAAGCGAGGATAGTGCTGCAGAAAGTCTAATGTAGTATGAAGGATCAGCGGAGGGACCTTGTAATATTACGTCATCAGCAAACTTTTTTTTAGTTTGGTAGAACTATCACTACAAGTTAAATCACTTACGTACAACACAAATAACCGGGGTCCTAAAATAGACTCTTGTGGGACACCGCTAGTAACTGGCAGTTCATCCGACAGTGTGGTGCCCACAACCACCTTCTGCGTACGCCTAGTTAACAACTCTTCAATCCATGAAAAATCCTACTAGCAAAACCACAATTCCTTAGTTTTGCAATTAGTTTAGTATGGATAACAGACTCGAACGCTTTGGCGAAATCAACAAGGAGGACGTCAGTTGGGATGCCGTTGTCAGTGTTCTTTGCCCAATCCTCAAGAACTTCAGGTAATTGCAAAACGGCTGACCTACGTGGAAGAAAACCGTACTAATCCTTAAAAGCATTATGTCATTATCGTTAATGAATATCAACACGTCCTGCCTAATAACCCGTGATCTCCCCATCTTAGGATTCTGCCAAGCTCTTTAGCCGTTTGAACTCGTTGTATCAAACGCCAAATTCTCCCGCGAAGTAATCCCACTGAGTAAGACTTCAAACGTTAAATGAAATACCTGAAAATTGCACAGGTAAACAATTTTCAGGTTTTTTCATTAACCTTCGAACTATTACTCGGTTTGGATTAACTTGGCGAAAGAACTTGGCGTTTGATATAACGATTTCAAACGGCCACTGAGCTTGGCGGGAAGCCTAACAAGTTTTCTTTTCGGGAGCTTAATATAGACCGAGGGTGCACGTAGGTTTCTTACGTCGCTTCATCTTACGTCGACTAGCTTACGTCGATGTAGTGCTTAGAGCGCTTTAAGAACCTCCGTGTACCCACCTAAAACCATTTCAAGTCGCTTTATCTCAAACCACTTCAATACGTCGACGTAAGGAGTTGAAGCGCTTTAACAACCTACGTGTACCCACCTAAAACCCATTTTCTACGTCGCTCTAAGGATTGCTTCCCTTTGATTGGCTGAAATGAGCGCGATGAAACGTCACGAAACTAGGACGGCAACCTGTCACTTCGTTAAAACGAAGTCGAAAGCCAGCTGGCTGAATGGGGACTTCGCAATAAAGAGGGGTTTACTTGATGGGGGATTAGATAAACGCGACGCAGGAACCCCCGCTGTCGTTTTAACTCACTCCAACTACAACCTCCGTGTAACCACCTCTTTCCGAAAGCGATGTGAGTTCAAGTCGACGTAAGGTAAAGCGACGTAAGATGAAGCGACGTAAGAAACCTACGTGTACCCTCGGTCATAGAGAGTGACTCATAACTCCCTTGCACTCCACCAAAAGCCCTACAGCATTGGAATTACGCACCTGACTCATAGGACTTTGTTTTTTCCCCTAAGATGGGGGCCGCCCAGCAATGAGCTTGTTTTGGGGAGCGCAGCCCTCCTCAACCCTCAGATATAAAATTTAACTTTGTTCCTGTGAGAAATAGAAGTTTGGTTCCAACTGAAGAAATATATGCGTGGCCCATCCAACGTGATCGCCGAAAACGGCATGCTAATTGGATAAACGGGATGCGTTTTATTACACCTTCAATGTAGCTCCCACGCCCACACATGAGGGCAACCCTGCAAGTATTGTTGTCTGATGGAGAAATTTCTCATTTCCTTTGCTTGCCGAGCGGGTATTTTGGAATCAAGCTAAACCATGCGCAATGGCTGTTTGCCGTGACGTCACCATGAGTTAGCCAATGACGAACGAGAACAACGACTGTTTGGCCGTCTGATTGGACTAGCCCAGTCACGTGATATGCACGTCACAGCAAACAGCCATGGCGCTTGGTATAGAATGCATTAACACAGCAAGTTTATCCTTAATCCTTGTTTTTAATACGTATACTTATGAGCAATACTTAGTTCATATTCCTACACATTTTACGTTAAGTTATTTGCATTTTATTTGCGTTGCAAATTTATGCACATTAAAACTTGTTTTTAATGCTTTTACTTACGCTTGCCGTAGGGAAAGTCACAATGGTAAGAATCAACAATGCTCAAAATTAATAAAAAAAAAAAAAAAACCGTAATGTTCCAAAGGAACATATGCAAGAAAAAGACCTGTTATCCATCAGCGTCGCAATAATACGTGTAAAAGAATCTCCGGCCTCCTGGAGCTTTTTTTACACGTATTAGTTTGACCCTGACGGCTTACATGTCTTTTTCGTGTAGCTGTTCATTTAGAGCATTAAGTTTTTTTAAGACTCACATCCGTATTTTATACGCTTAAGCGTGTATTTTTTAAATACGAATATCAGTTTTTGTTTGTTTTTTTTTTTTTGGGGGGGGGGGGGTTATGGGGAGATATTTCAGGTAAATTAAATAACTAGTATTTGGTATGAGATTATCGAAATGAACGCTTATTGAGACAAATCAATAATATTAAAATAGCGTTCAAAAGGTTCAGGGGTCCTTGTTAATGCCTGTTTTTAAGCTATAAAAATTTAATATCGGTTCATAGCTTCGATTTCTATATGAGCAAAATTTCCCCAACAAGAATAAAAACAACAACAAGAATATTGTAGGCACAGTGAAAGACCATTCACAGGCCCTGGTTAACACCATTGTTAATTAGGTCCTGGTGAGTGGTCTTTGTTAATTCGTAGGCTCTGGTCCTTTTCATTTTTTAATATCTATAAAAATTGAAAACCAGCTCATTAGTCCAATCTTCAGGTGAGAGGGAAATTTACCCGACAAGAATAACAATAACAACAAGAAAACTGTCGTCACATTAAAATAGTGTTCAAAACACCATACACGTTGTTATACCTACATTTTAAGCTATAAAAAATGAAAATCGGTTCATTGGTTCGAGCTTTTAGGTGAAAGCAAAAATTTGCCCGACAGGAATAACAACAACAAGAAGAACACTGCTGACACATTAAAATATCGTTCAAGACGACCTAGGCGTTGTTATACCTACACTTTAAGCTACGAAAAGTGAAAATCGGTTCATTAGTTTGAACTCTAGGTGAAAGCAAAATTTACCCGATAAGAATAACAACAACACCGAGAATACTGATGTCACATTGAAATATCGTTCAAAACGCCCTAGGCGTTTTATACCTACGTTTTAAGCTGTAAATCGTGAAAATTGGTTCAATGGTTCGATCTCTAGGTGAAAGCAAAATTTAGCCAACAAGATTAACAACAACAGCAACAACAACAACAACAACAACAACAACAATACTGCTGTCACATTAAAATATCGTACAAAACGCCATAGGCGTTGTTATACCTACATTTTAAGCTATAAAAAA
>JAHWFP010092975.1:20486-63512 GCA_023313725.1 Lithobius niger | reverse complement strand
TTTTTTCACTTGGTTGTTATAGTGATTTTCGAATTCAAAGTGCTCTTGCGAGCCCTCTGACCTCCCAAAATGGACATGCATAGGATTTTCTAGAAGGTGGGGATTGATTCTTTCCATCAATCATAACCGAAATTGTTTAACGTAGATAGGAACCGCCCTATGCCTGTATAAAGTTGAAGAGGTAATGGTGTCGCGGTGAAAGTGTATGTTGAGTTTGGAATTCAAAGTACTCTTGTGAGCCCTCTCGTAGCCCGAAATTGACATGCTTAGGATTTTTTGAAAGGTAGGGATCTAGTCTTTCCATCAATCCTAACCGAAATTGTGTAGCTTAGATACAAATGCAAATATGAGCATTTCACTATGGTACTTTGAAATTCAACCTTGTCACCACACCAATTACAGTTACACCTTTAAATGGGCGTAGGACGGTCCCTGCCTTAGCCAAACAATTTCTATTAGAATTTGTGGAAATAATAGATCCCACCTTTCAGAATATCCTAAGCATGTCCATTTCGAGCTATTAGTGGGCTCGCAAGAGAACTTTGAATTCGAAACTGAACACACGCTTTCGCCGCTACGCCATTGCCACTTCACCTTTAAATGGCATAGGACGCTCCCAATCTAAGTAAAAAATTGCGGGTTGAGATTGATGGAAAGAATCGATCTCCACCTTTCGGAAAATTATAAGCATGTCTATTTTGGGCTATAAGAGGGCTCAAAAGAGCACTTTGGATTCGAAAATTATACCATAAACGCTTTTGCCGCTACGCCATTACCTCTTCACCTTTAAATTGGCGTAGGTCGGTCCGTATCAAACTAAAACATTTTTGGCTAGGATTGATGGAAAGAATAAACCCCCTCCTTTCATAAAATCCTAAGCAGTTCTGTTTCGGGGTATTACAGGGCTCGCAAGAGAACTTTGAACACGAAAATCAGTATTACAACCAAGTAACAAAAGGAGCTTTCGCACGAATTAAGGGCGATATACTTTGAATACCACTTTGGCTTTCAACAGTTGCTTTTACGTAAAAGATGTTTATCACTTCATCTATTCATAATTTTGTGCTGAACATTTTTGCTTCACATTATACTTTCTAGTTACCCTTTTTGTGCATCCATACCAAATTTCATGTTTTTCACAATAAGTGAATAATTCAACTCTCTAGCCACCCTACTACATCTATGAATGACATGTTACTTACACCCTTATTCCAGTGTACCTGAGAATGAAAGTATCTTAACCCAGGAGACTTTTAGTATGTTTTATACCCCATTGGTAGCTACTTATGTGCCAACTTTCAGCTTTCTTTGAATTAATTCCATGTTTTAGCTAAATCTAACCTAAAATGACCTGGGCTAATAGGCATGAGATGATTGTGCACAGGTGGTTGGCTTAAGCGAATGCAAATTATTTCCAAGTTAACACGAGATGTTGTAATTGGTATTTGAAATAGGATTATAGTTTCAGGGATATTAGCTTCATGTCCGGATTTTTTAAAATGTTGAGCAAGCGAGTTTTCAGTTTTCTTGAGTTTAAAGTTTGGTTCTATGTGAACTAAGGTGCTTAGAGATTTCTTTCATTGTTTGGTCTACATATAGGTAGCCGTGCAACCTGGCTAGTTGCGTGGTACGCGTATTTAGTTGGAATTTTGAATTTTGGGTTCTGGGTGGTGGTGAGGGGAGTGTGGTTGAAATCGTTCATGTAATGCACCGCTATTCTTACTAACAAGTCGGATTTTGTCAGCTAGTAGTTGTTTTCCGAAGTGGTTCGGTAACAACTTTAATGTAAGGCCCTAGAAGGAATTGAAAACCCAAGGGTGGCTTCTTAGGTTGAGTGAAATTTTGAAATTACAAAATTTAGACAGAGTCGGAAATGGAAAGCCGTTGTGAAGAAATTTGTGAAAAATCTACTTAAATTCGCAAAATAAAACCTTTTTTAGTGAAATGAGCAAAAACCCTACGAAGCTCGTTCTTAAGCCCCGCAACCAAGTAGCTTGGGTACGATTTACAGTCTGGGTAGTTTGGGTAGGTTTACGAAAATGAAGTATTTCAACTTTCTTGATGGAATTCGTGAAGACAATAATGTCAAAACGAAATTTGCTTTTTAGTGAGTTCAAATTTTGTTTCTGGTGATGTTCGTATCTTTGCATAAATTGATATAATCCTGTAGGTGAATGTCTATAGGCATGAGGTGGATTTACAAAGGTGGTTGGCTTAAGCGAATACATATTTCAATCAGAATGGGGGGGACCTATAATATAAACTCGCTCTGCAGCTTCTTACTTATTCCATCTCCCAACTTCTGCCTGTGCTGCTTGTAAGTGACTACTTGCAGAATTTATTGCATTGTGCAGTTTTAATATTTTTTTATTGTTCATTATGTGCACCTTGCATCCTTAAGATTGTAAGGGAAGAACTTTTTTTTAATGCATGTGCTTCGGCCCTGCTTTTATAGTGTATAAATATGTTTTAAAATTGGTGTGCTTTCACTTGATAACGCCCCTGAACTGAAGGGAAGAAACGTCGTGAATATTTCAAAGCACTTTCACTGAATGGCTTTTATCTATACATTAATTACTATAAAATGCTTATGACGTTGTTACTTAGTGAGTAAAGTGCTTTTGACAGGCTTTGGAAAACCCAGCTAGGGGTCTGGGGGAGGGCCTACAAGCTACCCTAGTGGGATCCGGGGCGGAGTCTCGGAAGCTGAAGCATTTTACGATATTTTAGAGTCTGTATGGCTTTCAGTGAGTACAGAATCAACAAATTGTCAATTTAATTTGGCAATTTTTCTTATTCGTTCTTTAGAATGGTAGGTTTCGTAAAAATTTAATTGTGAATAAATCGTGTTTTTTTTAAATATATTTTCTTTTCAAATTAAATTAAACCAAATTCAGTTTATAATTATATAAACAGGCCCACAGCAGCCATTGCCGATTGGGGTTGGTTTATATTTTGAACCATTTGGCTATGATGAATGATGATGACTGCTGTGTGCAAGCATGGGCAGTAGGGGAAGAGTTAAGGGAGGGGTGAACACCTCCTTGGTTTGGGAGGAAGAAAAAATTTTTTTCACGGAAGTATCGAAAGTATCATTCTTGCAGTTACAGTGCTTTAAGTTAATGTTATTATGAGGTTGAGGTCTCAAAACTTTGCGGATGGGGCAGTAGGTTGGGGAGGGAGACAAGGTAGGGTCTTTACTGAACTTTGTTGATGTTTACTGGAACAAACTTTACAAAGTCAAATATACAAGTAACGGAATGGTCTGACCAAATCTTAAAGACTGATCCCAGTACACATCAAAACAAGACAAATGACCATGGAAAGCCATCCTTTTCAAGTTACATAACTACAGAAAAACTTTCTGTCGAGCTTTCCTGCAAAGCAAATGTTGTGACCAGAAAACATTTCGACGAAAACAGTACTTTATTGCTACCCAGCGACACCATTACCGGCCTTGATTGAAAACATTGATATAGCCTAGTGTACAGTACTGGCTCTCTTTCTCTTTCAGAAAGCTACTAAAGAAGTCTCCCCCCCCCCCCCACCCCCCCCCCCCCCCCCATTACATTCATACGGCCTCGTCCACAGAGTTATGAGACATCAAACTAACATTTAAACTATGAAGTAATGAAATTGCAAGAAGGATGTGCCAATTGTAGTGGTTTGGAAAGATTAGGAGAGAAGTTGTAGAAAAATTTCAACGTATTATCCCTAAATTGGGGGGGGGGAGACTGTAACTAAAGACGAGTGCATTTCCGGACACAAGTTCACATGACTTTTGTGTCTTATTTTTGAACAGGGACTGCACCCTGAAAGTTTGGTCAGACCTTTCAGTTACACCCTGTATATACCTCCCCCCCCCAATATACGGCAGGAAGTTGCGTGTGCGGTGTACTGGAGAGGGGGGGGGAGTTATGGGCAACAGCCAATGCCATTGAAAAAAGTTAGTGTTAAAAAAGAAAACTCATTCTTGTGCATGCCACTGGCTGAAGGGGGCGTAAAAATGTGTAATTGCCCCCCCCCCCCACCCCCCCAAAAAATTTTAACACCACTGGTTTCCATGCATCAAGTCAGCTGATACAAAACCAATTTTAATATCTATATGTGTTACGTTGCAAAATACGTCGTCCGTTTAGGTTATTTTTTGCGTGCCTCCTTCTGATCATCTCAGTGCGTAACTAATATCTTCAAGACGATCCATGACTCATGTAATTTCTATGTACTGATTATTGTATTGATTATTTCAACGCAATCTAATTGCAAATATTGCTCACAGTTCGTTCGTCACATTCCTCAGCATATCTACATTTCACCTACATCATTCCAAACATACGATTTGTTTGTTTGCAGGTTTGTACGTCTATTCCTCCAGAAGTAATCCCCTACGGAGGTGAGAGATGAATAATTGGTAGAGCAAAGCGGAACGCACATTGAAAAGGTTTAGTTTACCTGGAAATCGCTCGATTTGCTCGTTCAATACACGCACCTCCGTGCTTCAGAAACACGAATGTTTGACACCGTTTTAGGACCAAATTTATTGTTTTGATATTTCCATGCATTAATTCAGTTAATACAAAACCAATTTTAAGATATACACTATGTGGTGTGTTGCAAAATACGTCGTCCTTTTAAGTCATTTTTTCCGTGCATCCTTTTCCAGATCATTTCTCTTCGTTCGGGGAGGTTTGCGTGAACAAACTATGACGTCATGAACATCAAGAGGGTTTTAAAAAATTTTAACGGTATTTTTTCTGGTTCTTTCGGGTATTTGAGGGTGATAATATCAAGTTACAGCGATAAAAATAGGCCTATACTGAGCGCAATTTAATTATCATTCGTTTGGTCCTACTCCCATCTTTATAGGTGCTTTGGTTCCAGAGGAGTAGACGTACAAACACACAAACACTCACACAAACACACACGCACATCATACGTCCTTAATGATGTAGATAACCAGTACTCATGAAAAAGAGAAATTGCAGTGAAAATTTGTCCGACTCGACTTTACCAACAGAATGTTACCGTGGCCCTGATCAATAGGTGTAAACCACAACACCAGTGGCGGATTTAGACTGATGGTCGTGGTCGGTATATACCACATTACCAGAAGGACGCCGAGCCAGCTGCTAGTAGAGCCATGGGGGTGCCAGAACGTCCCAAATTGAAGTTTGGGGTGCAGCTGCACCCCCAACCCACCACTGGATCTGCCACTGCACAGTATCTAGGTGTTCCAAACCACAACGCATAAAAACCTAGCAAGGCACTGAATGTAGTCACAAATATAATTTAGAATAAACGTTCTGCTTAACAAAATACGTCAAGGATGAATTTTCATGTTTATATTATTTTGTTTTAGACCATCTTTGAAAAAATACTGTTGACTAAACTATGTTCAGATCCCAGTTTGGTTAACGAAAATTGTGCTGGATTTTATTATTCAGTACATTTTTGCTAAAAATTGTACTATATCAAACAAAAATTGCAGCCATTTAGTTTCTCAGACAAATTGTAGTCAATTCCAGCCTTTAGGCTGTGACCTTTTGAAACCTCCGCAAAAACTTTTTTTTTATTGCTCTATGAACTGTTATCAACACTAGGTGAACCTCTACATAAGCCTATAGGGTGGCTATTTGACTGATGCCCAGTAGCTCTTTGGCTAAGTTTGGTACTGATGTGTAGTAAAACCATAAATATTAGTAACTGTTTGCCTGCCCCTTAGGGCCAAATTCATAATGACGGCTCAGCGTGAGCTAAGCATGAGCTCCAGCTCAGCTTAGCAATTTGGTATTCACTATGATACCATAGCATGAGCTGAGCACGAACTCAGGCTTCACTGTGACGCCGACTTTGCAAAATTTGAGCCTCGCTCACTTCGTATACATAATGGCAAAGCCAAGTCGTGGCTCATGCTCAAAACGTGAGTCGACTCAAGAAATCCTGTTTGTGTTTCCGTGCATTCCTCAAAGCTCTGCTTTGCTAAGTGTGAGCTAAGCTCAAACTCACGCCAAAGCTTTACTTTGCTAAGTCTAAGCCTGGATTTCATTATGTATACCAAAGTGAGTCTGAGCTAGGCTCAGGCTTCACCCTGACTTAGCAAAGTCCCAGCTCAGACTTTGAGTTGAGCCGTCATTATGAATTTGGCCCTTAATTCATTTAAAACTGCTGTGAAAGTAGTGAGAGTCAGTTCACAAATGTTAAGTAGCACCACGAATCAGCGGCACGGCGAACTAAAGAAGAGGAAACGGAAGGCTTGGGGTAGGTAGTGGATCAGAAGGACCCGGTATAGAAACTGGAAAAACTGGCAAGGTTTGCATAGAGAGGATCGAGTGACCAGCGTTAAACTGTTATGTTCCTTCATTGTTAGGGAATAGGTTAATTAATTAGGTTAATTAATTAGCCTAACACGTTTTTTCATATTATAGACAACCAATAGAGTAGATGCTTTGATTGATGTAAATAGTTTTAGCATGTAAAAATTTTACGTGGAATAAGTTTGAAAGAAATAATAGTATATAAAATAAGTTATATTCCGTACGTATACACGAGATTTAAATTAAATTAAAAACCTATTAACAACGGAGAATAAAACGGATGTCATAACATGAATACAAAGTCCGAACAATTAGTTATCCTTAGTGTCATTTGTATGCAGCCACAATAGTTATTGCTATCCCCACAGGAATTAAATTTTTATGAATTTTTATGGATTTTTACGGTTTTTCATGGATGATTAGCTACATAACACGGAGCACATATCACATTTATAGCATCCCTTCCATGAATAATTGGATTTAATTTCCTATTTACCGAAGGGGGAGTAACGATTTCGTGGATTGGTGAGCTGGGAGATATGGTTCTTCATATAAATCAACTGGAACTAATTCTGTAAGGTTGGCAATGATGCATTTACTTCCAGTATTGAGAGACTAGGTGATAGTCACTCAGTCAGACAACACCACAATGGTCGCCACAGACGACGAGTTCACTTAGCACCCGCATATCTGGCTCTTGCCTCTGCCATCAGTTCATGCTTCTGCACCGTTCTAGCAACTTTTGTTTCCCTTTGTCTTCCTTCTGACTTTTGATATCGCTCCCTTTTTTGCATTGCATTCTGCTTTCTCCTCGTCATCCTCCCCTAATCGTTCATGGCACTTGTTCCTCTCACCGAGCAACTGCCTTTCTCAAACTATCACCCTATCTTTTTCTCTCCCTCACATTGAAATTCATCATCTGGTGTTCCTCTGGACGGGACGGCACAATTTCCAATCAAGCTTCGCCACTCGCGTCCTGGCTATCTGACGCCTTCTCTTTATGATATCTCTTCTCCGACTCCCCAAAATTGCTTTCTAGGATAATGTCAGAGTCGGAGTCTTCGTTCCCGTCTTCGAACCTAGTGTTGGAAGTGCAGTAATGCCCATGGGTGTACTTGTGTACCCCATCTTCCAGAATGAAACGCTTATCATTGTTAGGACTGTGAAGGGACTTGGACACGACATCTGCAGTCAGTTCATGTTTACGACTCCGTATCGTGGTCCACAAACCCTTCTCTATGCTATGTATCTTATGACAGAGTTTGCAGTCCTTGTGTGTCAGATGTTTTTGACGAAGGTCCTGTCGATCTCTTTGGCAGTCTGCTTCATACTCTCCACGGTAATTTAAGATTACATCTTGGACCTGAGGCCGACAAACTCCTTGACGAGAATACCTCCCAACTCGTCTTTGAACTTATCGAGAACCTGCTTGTTCTCGGTACTAAAGACGGGATGTTCTCTTTCGTAGTTGGAGGTGTTGAAAAACTTGTTTTGTTCCTGGGCCATGACCAAGTACATGTCTTTCGTCTACCTCGAACGAGTAGAACAGGCTGTCCATATCGGTCCCCATCTTTGGGTTTAATGTAGCCGTAGTGGAACTGGAATATCAGTAATTTTGACAGTTCCAATATGGAGAAACCGGAATAGATGGGGAGATTGCAGTCGATGGTATGGAGACGAGGTTGTTATATAGGATTTGGAAGGAGTTGACATGTGGGAGGGAGGTGTACTTCACCATCTTTTCTACTTTGGTGTTGAACTTGACGAACAGCCTGTCTGCTTCTGTTTTAGAGTTAATTTGTTCTAGAACAGAATCAATTAACACTATTGAAAACCGTTACCCTCGAATAGAAAGCCTTCCTAGGTGGTACCACTGTTTCATTAAAAACGCCCACTCCAATTACATGCTCGTATGGGTAGTGTCCTTGCTGTGTCAGTAGGTACAGTAAAGGGTCCGTCTCAGGTGGGGTAGCAGAAGTGCTGGTGATTGAGGTGCTTGATCCGGAATCCAAAATGGTGGATATTGAAAACTCTTCATATAGAGAAGGCAATTCTAGACCAGTAATGAGCGTTGCTCAGGCTGTCGATGAATTTGAGTGTGATGACAAGTTTCTTCCTTGGTGAACTTGATAACGGGTAGGGTGTTTGACAATTCACTTTCCCCAACCTTTACCCAATCTTTACCCAAAGGATGCTAATCGAAAAACCATGGATCATCCTATCCTTCCACCTCCTACCGAATCCGTGACGGAGAGATTTTACCCTTCATTAATAATGACCATTTTTATCCCACACACTTAATTTGTTCACACTTTTCATACTTGCTGGAATACATTTGAGGCGTATCTCATGATGTTTTAGGCCGTTCGTTACTCTTGAAATTCGTACCTTTTCTTTTGACTTCGTGATCTTGAAATCGTAAGTTCCACATTTACAAACATCAGGTTCAACTGTAACATCAGGGTTCAATCCCTGCTTCACCAACCTCACTTTTATCAAAGTCGTTGTGGAAAAGTGGTGAACACCAAAATGGCTGCCATACGTTTTAAGCCTATTATTTCACCGGAAAAAAGGACCGCCTCATTGGGCTCAAACTAAAGAGGCACAAAAAAAGTGTCTGCCATGAGAAAAAAGTCGTGAGAAATTGGAGAGGAAAAAGGACAAAGAAAGCGCGAGTGACAACAACAGTGGCCACACAACTCAATTGAAGAGCTCTTTTCCAAAACTCGCTCAGTCACGAAGACCTCATTTTGAGAAAAACTCAGATTTAAGTCTCCGGATTGAACTAACTGACCTACCATAATGGTTTTAGGGTCAAAATGTAGGGTTTTTACGCAGCTACTTGGGTGCAGTAAGCTTTTTGTTGCACAGAAAGTAATTACACTTAAAAAAAAATGTACTTTATTCCAAAATTATTTCCAAAACTTGCTTAGTCAAGAAAAAAGTTACAAAATGATTTGCAATACATTTCCGCAAGTATTAAATAAAAGGCTCGTCATCATAATACTCTTCAACGTCACTGTTGCCATCCACCCCGTCTACATAGGGACCAACAGCCGAGTTCAAGATATTGTCATAAAATTCCTTTGCACTATCAGGGACTTCAAAAAACTTCATAAGTTTCTTTACGTCATGGGCCTTTTTGGTTTCACATGAGACACCTTTGATAGCAGTGATGTAAGTTCCAAAAATTTTTAAAACATTTAAGCTTTTGCTTTGGTGCTTTTGGTACAGTAAGTCGGGTCACAACAATAAACATTTTGTACTCCTACTTCCCCATTTGGTTTGAAGTGCAAAACTCGTTGTTGTGGAAGATTAAAAGGCATCTTCACTTTTACAGATTTCTTGCTTTGGTCTTTAAAATTAAATACTTCCCAATCTTTGCCTAATACTTTCACAGTGACATGCTCACTTAAAATTTTGTGATATTTTTCAGGTGCGATGATTTTTTCGTGGGCTCTGAACACTTTTTCAATGCGGCCAAACACTCTGTCTGGAGGCATATAGCTGTGGCCACGAATAGGGAAGTAGTAGATGGCTTTGCTAAAAACTTTGCTATTTTGCTCAAACGCAGACACTAAGATAATCGTTGGCGTGTTTTTATTCTGTCCTGAACAAGAATCTGAAAATAAACGCAGTGTAATGTTCTGCCGTCCTGCTGCCAATAACCTTGCTTCTTGCAGTTTCAAAAAATCATATAGAACTGAGGTCACCTCATTCGAACCTTTCCCTGTCTCAGTTTCAGTCCAAACATAACCGTATGTGTTTTCTTTTGTCTGTGCTGCCTCGTGTAGCATAATAGTGAGGTTGTATAACCAAACTTGGCGCATGTAAAATACGTCACTGACACTAAGTTTGGGGAGCGGTTGATTTTGCTGCATATCAAACACTACACTGACAGTGTCTGCTGGGCTTTCCCTCATAATCTGGTAAAAATGTTTAGCTCTTAGCTTGTGAAGTCGTTGCTTCGAACGAATGCTTTGTTTCTCCGAATCAGTGGCCAACTTTAACTTTACATTGCTTTCCTCACAGAACCCGCAAGTATCTTGTCTAGGATTGCCAAACCCAAGGTTAAATTTAGTGCAAAATACAGCGTGGTACTTCTGATACGAAGCAACTGGCTTTGAAAGGACACGTCGTCCTTCCTTCCACATTCGCCACATACACTTTACTGTTAGCTGTGGTGGAAGATATGACCTCTTACTTTTGGTTCTGCCATAATGACTTTCACGACATTTAAACGATTTAATATGGTCAATAATGGATTCTGTGACTTCTGCCTTTGCGGCAGAAATGCGTGCCCCACCCCTGTTTTCTTTCGGAAGATCACCGTTTAATGCCTTTCTTCCCAGCCTAGTTAGTCTGTCTCTTGATGTCTGTGTGATTCCACGAAATGCGGTAGCACAAATTGGTACCATACTTCCACCTATTTTAGGCACGTAATACGTAATGACAACAGGTGATTTTCGAGCAGCTTCTTTTCTGGCACGTTGACTGGCTGCTTGTGTTGCTTTCATGTACTGTGTAAGATACAAGTCTTGACTCGTTTTATTCCTCTTGTAAAGAATATCAAAGAATTCTGTAACAAAATTACAGTAGTTATAGCTTCATTTATATTGTTGTGGTGCATGAAATTTGCCCCAAAACGTTAATTTTGAATGCAGAAAGACTTACTTTTAATGTCATCTCGATAGAGTTGACTAGCACAGCACACATTTTTTGGCCCTGATCCACAAATGCTTCTTTTGCGGTTATTCTGTGCATTGGAAAGATGGGGACATTCCAGTTTTGGAGATTTACCCACACTCTTGTATCTTTTACTTTTCGTCAAGTTCTTTTTCCACGTTTCAGGCCTCCTAAGTCGTTTTCTGCCCCTAGAATCCTCAGAAACTGCGTTTGTGTACTCAGGATCCATGGGGGCCGCCATATTGGAAAACAGCGCCCTCTGTTGTGAGTGAAACGCAATTCCTTGACTGAGCGAGTTTTGGAAAAGAGCTCTTCAATTGTTAACAATAATTGTCAAAACATAAATGGTACTACTAGACAGAGAACAGAGAAATCATCATTCGCAATCTACACACACGCTAGTGTGTCGCCGCCAAGTAGACGTTTTATTGTTGTTGGAGCTTAATTGTTAGAGCGTAAGTGTTAGAGTGTAATTGTTGTCAGATGGCGGCTCACTAGCAGACTGTGTCTTTTAACTGAAACCAACTTATACGTGATTTCAGCATACTGGTGTAAATTCCCCATGCGGTAGAAAGCTTTGCAAATAGTTTGAATCAGGTGTCTTGGGTCCAGTAACAAAGAAAAACTCAACACGAAAATGTGGGAACGTGTCCTTCATGGAGAGAAAGTGTCCTCAATAACGTTGATTTGTGTTACTGGTGACTAGTAACTAGTAACTAGTTCGCAGGCTCCCATGTTAATTCTCATAGGGTATAACGACACGTCTACAGCTGATTAGGGAAAGTTGCCAAATCTAAATTTCGGCAGACAGGTAAAAGCGACATATGGGGAAGTGCCTTTTTCTAAAATGGGAGTTGCAGCTAGAAGCACGTGGTCCTGAAGTGGCTCGTAAGTGCAAAATAATTGTTGTAACCATTATTTGTATTGTCATCCAACAGTAGAATATAACATGCTTAAGTGTTACACGCTTATCGTTTCAATACCTAATTGTCAGAATTCATTGTTGTTGCAAATAGGTGGTGCAAATAGGTGGTGTAGTGTATAGTGTAGTTTAGTGTAGAGTATGGTGTATAGTGTGTGTAGTGTCTATTTTAAGTTTAGGTTTGGGGCGCATAGCGTTTGGCTCGGGCCTCAATAAAACACTGAATGGAATGGTTCGCTAAGAGACGGAGTATCTTTTATTGCAAAGGTTTGGTCGTAATTTTTTTCCCCACCAAATCCAAATCGTTTTTTTTACGGTACATGAATTATCTGCCTCTCGACCTAAATAAATTTCTCATTACTGGTTCAATAACACACAGGGTATCTTTTATTCCATAGGAATTTATTAGGTCCTTGCAATTACCATACTGTTACTCTTGTTATTAATTTATTTGGAATGACAATAGCAAATGTGAAAATTATGAATGAGAACATGAATACAATAAAATACCTCCAGACAAAAAAGGTAGGGGTGACATTTACACCGTGGGATTTTTTTGTACATTCACAGGCCTATGAAAGACGTGATATCCACCCAAAACCAAAACTGGTAAGAGAAGCCGCCAAGTTTACAAAAAGGGTCATCCTTACAAAGTAGTGATATCATTCAACCAGGGATAGGCCGCCAAGGTTAATCCTATCAGCCAAGTTAATCGCACCGAATAATACTTTGAACGTTAAATGAAAACTTGAAGATTGCTATCGCTAGTAGCAGTCTTCTAGTTTTCATTTAACATTCGAACTATTAGTAGGTGCGATTAACTTGACTAATAGGATTAACCTTGGCGGTCTTTCTCTGGTTGAATGATATC
The DNA here is from genome assembly GCA_023313725.1 of Lithobius niger. NCBI lineage: Eukaryota > Metazoa > Arthropoda > Chilopoda > Lithobiomorpha > Lithobiidae > Lithobius > Lithobius niger. The sequence goes on along the minus strand of JAHWFP010092975.1, from coordinate 50,719 downwards.
ACTACTTTGAAAGGCCGACCCTTTTTGTAAACTTGGCGGCTTCTCTTACCAGTTTTGGTTTTGGGTGGATAAACACGACAGCAACCCCTATTGCAACAATAAAGGACTAGCATGGTGTAAAGAAACACGGGGAAAACATCAAACCGTTACACTAACCGTCTGCAAGGTGAACCAACATTCAATACACGGTAAGTACACAAAACACCAAAAGCAGTTGTACCACAACCGAAGACCTAGTGGGAGGGCAAAGTGCAGAGACGGACTGAAAGAGGTATTCCCTCCACAAAAGCTAACTATAAAGGCATCGGCATCCAAGCCCAGTGCTCAAGTTAACACCTCCAACAGACCAATTAAAAATCGCATGTTTCATCCCATTGTGTGTCATGACCTAGCTCGCCAAGTTAGCTAGGTGATAATGAGTGCTAACCTTTTCATGCCTAGCTTTTTTTACTTCATTTTGCAGCTATCATGGGTGCACAACCATCAAACCCAATACCAATAAGTTCAAAGATTACATTGAATAATTAAAAAAATTAAAAGTTGACAAACTCTGAACCTAAGCAAATTCTGAATCGGAGCCTCACCAAAATTATATAAATGGTGAATTCAGCTCGTAACTGGCCCTTCGTCTGGTTCTAGCCACAAGCACACCTCGAGTTCTACATTTTTTTCTTATTATCCATTCTGTCCATTTTTAACACTTCCTAGCAAGTTTACCTTATTGAGATGGACATTTTTCTTGCCACTTCACTTATGTGTCTTGTGTTATTTGTACTTTGTTTTTACTTTAAGCTACATTTGATCATGGGTCTGAGATAAGCCAAAATGTTCAGTTTTATGCATGTTTGTGCACTCTCTAGCTTTTACTTTGTAAAATAGTAACAGCTAGCATGTGGGGACGGGGGAGACAGTTATTTCTAATGAAGCACTATACTCTAGCTTGGAAGAGATTCGTGAAAAAGTCGATAAAAAATCGCCACAGTCATATTAAAAGAAGCAACAACTCTTCCGTTTGACTGTGGCTTATAGGCATGTTTTCTCCACCAAATCCGATTTGTATCAGTATTGGCTGCCTATGACTATTGATACTAGCGGAGCAATAGTCATAGATACTAGCGGAGCTACTTCAACACCTAATCATCTGACGAAAAACCTAAATTTTGGCGGGTTAATATTTGGTTTCTATCGTCTAATACGAAAATTTATACTACCTGTAAATTAAATTACATTCGGTTCCTGAGTGCTCTTTATGACTTGAGGTTTTTCGCTCTCCTGATCCGGCCAGTGCGCAACCCCACTGCACATGCGTCACCATGCGCAGTCCTCCCATAAAAGCAGACAGCTCGCCCCTGGCAGTCATCTCTTTTCCTCTCGATATGTCAACCATGATGGTGGCTCAAGAAGGGAGGTAGGGTGGGTATTTACAGGTAGTATACATTTTTGTATTAGACGATAGAAACCAATTTTAAACCCCCCCCCCCAAAAAAAAAAAAGAATTTCGGTTTCTAATCGACGGTAAAAAATTTATACTACCTGTAAATTAAATTGCTTTACAGTCAGACCTCGTCAATATAGGTGGCGGGCACCATCATGGCGAGTTACCCCGGGTTGCGGACTGGCTCCCCCATAAAGTTTAACAAAACTTCGCAATATATTGAAAACAAAACAGAAACAGGAATTTTGATTACTTTCGTAGGATTTGGTGGCCCTGAAAAGGGCCGTTTTGTGTTTTTGATGGGGTCTTGCTTCCGTCTTCTGGAGGTCTTGAAGCAGGAGGTCTTGCTTCCATCTTCTGGAGGTCTTCGTTTCTGTATTAGTGCTTAAGGGTGTTGGACTATGCATCTGGCTGTTACGATTGATCCCAGACGATATAACACATCTTCCTGTCTTGACATGTCTCTGAGATAATGACTTGTGAAGACAGTTTGGCTTCTCCATGATGTGGCTTGTAGAATTTCAGCGATGGAGACTTGATTGTGAAAAGCCCATGAAGTTGAAAGTGCCCGGAGTTCGTGTGCAGTTGCCTTGATGTTGCTGTCGGTGCAGCTGATGTTCGCATCGTCGTATGCCCTGTTGATGACAGTTTTGATCCAATTGGCGATCATTGCAGCAGATGTTACGTTTCTTCCTTTGGTGAAGGGAAGAAAGAGTTGAGTGCGACCTCTTCAACATTCGGGGTCACTTGTGCGTTTAATGTAGTATCGTAATGCACGGATGGGACATAGAGTTCGCTCAGGTTCATCATCATAGATGTTTGTAAGAGCCGGGATGATGATGGGTTTGGATGGTTCACATGGTTTCTGAGTTTTGGCTCGAAAGTCAGGTCAGGGCCTCAGATGGATGAATTTGCTATTATCGAAAAAGAAGTAGTGAGTAGGGTCGTTTGATAGTGCTTGCATTTCGCTGCTGCGGAGGCTTGCTGCCAGAGATGTGAGAAAAACTGTCTTGTGAGGTGGTTGATATGACAGGTTTGGATGGGTTCGTATGGATCTTTGGTTAGAGAGTCCAAGACCAGGGGCAGGTCCCATTTCGGGAATTCACGATGGATTGATGGTCTTTCTATTTCGAAGGATTTTAAGAAATGTAATGCTGTAATCTTCGAGGAGGTGTCTGTTTCCGGCAGCCTTGAAGACAGTGTTTAGGGTGTTTAGGGTGTTTAGACCAGAATGATTGAGCCTTTTAGCTTGTCCTTGAAGAGATCAGTTAAGAAAACTAGGAGTCTTGAATAGGGGGACTGATTGGATTAACCTTTTTCCGCCTACACCAATGAAACCATCGTTGCCAGTGGCTGTTATACATTTTGTTAGTAGAGTCCCGTAGGGCTTTGTTAGCGATGTGAGTGGCTTGTTCTTCAAAAATTCCAGCCTTCTTGATGAGTTGGATGATAGTAGCCACCCGTGCAGATGTAAGGTGCTGGAGTTCGGGTCGAACTTGGTTTCCTTCTGTTGGGTTAAGAGATCCGGAGGGTTTGGTAGTCCTCTTGGTGCATCTACAAGAAGGTTGAGTAGGCGAGGGACCCAGGGGGCTGCCGGCCAGTTCAGTGCGACGAGGAGAAATAATCCTTGGATTTGTTCGATTTTCGAGGGAACGGTAGGGAGAAGCTTGAATGGAGGGAACAGGTAAGCAAAGAGATTGTCCCATGGAAAGGTCAGAGCATCTACTGCACAAGCCAGTTCGTCCGGAATTGGGCTCACGAATAGGGGAAGTTTGGCATTGTGCCTCGTGGCGAAGAGGTCGATCATGGGTTTCCCCCAGATGATGAAGAGAGATTCGCAAATTGATGTTTTGAGGGACCATTCTCGTGATGGTGGTTTCTTCCGAGATAGTGCATCTGCTATCACGTTGTGGTTGCCCGAAATGTGGAGCGGTTGGAGAGTTATGTTGAGTTCCAAGCATAGGCTGAATATTTCGGAGGTGATCTGATAAAGGGTCCGAGAATGTGTTCCTCCTTCTCTCCGTATGTAGGCGACTGCGGTGGTGTTGTCGGCTTGGACTTGGACGATCTTGCCTGTTATAAGGTGACAGAAATGGAGAAGAGCATTGTGGATTGCTTTCAGTTCGAGGATTGTCGCAAATCTTGCGTGAGGCTCAGGAAAAGCCACGATTTAAGTTTTGGTTGCGACGTTTAATTTAGATGTTAATGATAATGATTACGATGTCCTACTGCTCAATAATAAGTTTGCCATTGTAAACGATAAGGAATCCGTAATTTAGCTATTTTTACATAAAAATGAGAAACAGTTCCTTACCTTAATTCGAAGTTCTGCAGCAGGCTTAAGGCGGCGACTTAAACTGTTGCTAAGTAACGTAGCATGGACCTTAATTAATACGTCTGCAATTTATCTCAGGTGAACTTGTTATTGGGTTTTAGGTTTGTCGGTGGGACTTTGTCATGTAGTTTGGTAATAAGATTAGCTGTGTAAGAGGTCGCTGGATTAGAAGTTGCTCGTGATTCACGTAGATGTGAAAGTTGTGTATTGTTAGAATTGTACTACTAAATTTCAACTAAAATAAAATCACTTCGTCGGCTGGCAGCAATCCAGCAGCATCTCATCAAATGGCCTGCCTTCTTCCTTTCGGGAGGGAGGGGGACTTAACAGGAGGGTTAAGCCTAACTTAACCCTTTTTCTGCTCTTTGGGTTTAGGGTTGCTTTTAAGCCTTTTCTCTTGACATGAAGTTTATCTTGTTCGCTACTAATCTCTTGTTTTCAGAAGCCATGTAAATCTCTTACCCTCATGAACCTAAGTCCACCCTAGATGTAAGTAGTGTAAGGGCCGAGGATAACGTAGCCTTGCCTTATTAGCTAGCAAGATAATCGCTACACTTCGAAGGGCAACTTATGTAGAAGGCTGCCTAGCTTGTAAGCCCCACCCAACCCCCAACCTAAACTAGTTCTTGTTCAGTCTAATACCTTTGCTCTCCCACTTTGCTGATTTCTGGACAAGGATGTTGATGTGCTCGGTCGTGTTCAGAGGCCAGGTCCCTTTTAACTCGTTGTCCATTATGTGGGCTCCCCATCCCGTTTGGGATGTATCGGTTAGAAGAAGAAGATCGGGAGGAGATTCGTGGAGAGGCATAGTCCTGGACAGGTTTGCGGCGTTCATCCACCAGTGAAGACATATCCATGGGAAGTGGGGGTCGGATGGCATCTGTATCTCTGATGATGGAAGGTGGTTGCTCCAATGGTCGATGCGGAAGTGGTGGAGCGGCCGAGTCATCCAGCGCCCGTAGGGAAGTAGGTCGGCCATTGAATCCATTTTGCCTATGAGGGAGTTCTAGAATGTTAGAGAGTGAGTTGTGGACTGGAAAAAGGAGAGGCAGTGATCTAGTAGGTCGGTTTTCCTGTCCGTTGACGGTGTGACGGTAGCATTCGTAAGGTTGAACTCTACGCCTAGGAAGATGAAGGTTTGTGCAGGTTGGAGTCGTGATTAGTTCCAGTTGACTCCGAGACCTAGGCTATGAAGGAGTCGAATGGTGAAGAGAGTGTCCTGCCGGAGTTGGTGGGGACAGATGTTGTTTAGGAGCCAGTCGTCGAGGAAGGCGTTGGCTCCTACTTGTTGACGATGATGGTGACTCAGGATAGGCTTCATGACTAGAGTTAAGATGCGTGGAGCAGCGTTGAGGCCGAACGGAAGGGTTTGGAAATCGAAGATTTTCCCCTGGTAGATGAAGCGGAAGTAGTGGAGGTACTTTTTATGCAGGGGGATATGCAGGTATGCATCTTCGAGATCGATCGAGATTGTTCATTCTTGAGGTTTGAGGGAAAGGCGAATGGACTGAAGGGTCTCCATTTTGAAATGGTCGTTGTTCATGTAGCGATTTAGCAGTTTCAGGTTGAAAATCATTCTCTCCCCACCGGATTTCTTCGGTCTCAAGAAGATGGAGCTGTAGAAGCCAGGTTTGAATGGTCGGGGCAGAGGCGGATTGCTGTTTTTGGCCAGAAGGGCGGACACTTCTATGGAGAGAGCGGGTGAGGTCTTGGTTGTGAGCTCCTAAGGAGGGGTGAATGCCATGGGTTGTTTTGAGTTGAATGATGGTTGAAAGCCATGGGATACGATCGAAAGGATTGTTTGGTCGTTTGTTATCTGATGCCATGCTGTTTTGAAGTGACTGATTCTGCCGTCACTTGCGATGAAAGGATTTATGGATGGAGGCGCAGTAGTACTTTCTGCGACTGTCAGGGGTGGAGCTCCTTCTGATCTTGTTGTTGTGGTTGTTCCCTCGAATGGACTGATCTTGACGGGGAAATGGTTTCCTCTTATTGCGGGACGTTTAGTTATTGATCACAGGGTGTAGAGGTGGTGGTCTGGAGTCAGAGGCGTGACCTTGAAATGGTATCCGAAATGGTTGGTTGTTTGAAGGTTTGAACACTTTCTTAAGCTTGCAAGAGAAGTCTAAGGGAAGAGTGAGGGTTGGGATGCGGCCCCTGAAAAGAGTGTCCGTCTCGTGAAGAGGTTAGTTGAGGAGGACGTGTTTGGTGGATGTGTTCAGATTGGTCGTGGTACTTAAGGCGATGTCCCTTAGCAGGAGGGTGGAGTTGAACAGAGCCTTGGTGAACCAGTTAAATGAGTGATATGAAGCAAAGGCCATTTTCTTGAAAAGTTCAGATATGAGAAAATGAAGGGACTTGACGTTCTTTTGACTGGTTTCACGAGGGAGTCTCTCACAAAGTGCGTTGATAGCCGTGGCGAGGACGTCGGCTTGGGAGTTGGTGCGAAGGCCTAAGTGAAGTATGTTGTCGTTTTCACGGAGCACGGCTGTAGGAACCTCGGTGCGACGGGGAATGTAGAGGGCAGTGCCGAAGTCCATCTTTGCTTCGGTTGAAAGAAATTCAGATTGTTGGTAAGTTTCAAACTATCGCGGGTTGCTCTGAAGAACCAGGATTCACGTCCTGGATGAGGAGGTGGTGGGTCCTGGTCGAGTTCAAGAGGGTCGCCTTTGCCTAGGAGGGAGCCTCTAGTTCGAAGGAGCGTTGTGAGCAAGGCCGTGGATTGACCAATCTTCACTTTTTCACGTTTGTTCTTGTCTCGGAGGCCATAGCCGAATCCCGTCGAAAGACCCCTATTCTTCGGCGTGGGGGTGGAAGTGTCGGGTTTGTAGAGGTAGTCATCTGGGATGATGGCTTCGACTGCCTTGAGAAGGTCAAACAGAGGGATGGCGGTCGGGTCGTCGTCGACTTGAAGGGAATCTTCGTAAGGGTCGAATGGCAGTTGTGCAAAGTTGACTCGATGGGGGGGTTGCTGGCCCAACGTGGAGGCTGAGTCGAAGTCGTCTTCAGTGTTGAAGATGTTGGATAATACTTGCTGAAGGTCAGCCGTGGAAATGTTAGCGCGATGTTTCTTTGAAGGTAGCTGGGCAGAAGGCTACTTCCGTTTGCGAGCGCCGACTGCAGAGGATCCAACCCATTCATGGACGTATGAAGTGGCCTTTAAAGGAGGTTTCACCGTCGGTGCAGAAGGGCGGTTCTTGTAGGAAAATTCCCTGTTGGTACGATTCATGAGACGATGAATTTCCTACATGGACAAGGGTTCTGTTGCTGGTCTGAGATCCGAAACTGATGATAAACCGAGGGGTTGGACATCATGTTGCAATGGGACGAGAGATGCCGAGGTTGATGGAGGCTTCTGGGTGCAAGGTAATGGCGAAGCATAATGATCTTGCGTGGTTAATGAGGCTGTAGGTCGAAGTGGAGACGGCAGCACTACGATATTGGGATCAGGTGGCAGTGGACTTGACGGTGAAGAATCCATAGTACACCGGTGACAGTTACAATGACGGAGAATGCGGGCGGCGAATGGTCATGGTGATCGAGGAAGGAGCAGCGAGTGACGAGCAGCTGGGGCGAACGACGAACGGCAAGGAAGATGGCGTCGTAGCTTGTAGCTTAATGACATGCGAATGACGAACGGGAACGACGAACGGGAAGGAAGATCGCGGTGTAGCTTGTGGCTTGATGACATGCGAACGATGAACGGGAACGACGAACGACGAACGATGAGTGTGAAGTTGAAGGCGAACGGGCAGCACACGATGACCGCAGCAGGTGGCGTAGGAGTTCAGTCAAGTGTGCGAACGACGAATGGGCTGCGAACGGCGTACGGCGAACGGCGAATAACGAACGACGAACGAAGAACGGGCGGTGGGCGGCAGGCAGCAGAACGAATGGCAGAAGGCGGCGTTGAAGTTCCATGCAATGGTATGCGAACGGCAAACGGGCTGTGAACGACGAACGAAGAACGGCGAAAGGAGAGTGGAGAGGAGAGCTTCTTCAGGCGACGTCTGCGACGAGAGCTTTGAGGAAAAGAGATGGCCACCAGGGGCGAGCTGTCTGCTTTTGTAGGAGGACTGCGTATGGTGACGCATGCGCAGTGGGGTTGCGCACTGGCCGGATCAGGAGAACGAAAAACCTCAAGTCATAAAGAGCACTCAGGAACTGAATGCAATTTAATTTACAGGTAGTATAAATTTTCTACCGACGATTAGAAATAGCAGACTGTGGGAGAGCTAAACCAAAATTAGACTGAACAAATTCTTCTAAGGGAAGCTGGGGAACTTTGGGGTTAAATTAGGGCAAGGAGGCTTGTTTAGGTTGGGGGAAAGCCTAACCACAATTATTGAACCTACTAGAGGCCTAAAAGCCAGAAATACCCCTAACTAGGAGGGAAGCAGTACGGTTGCCCGACACTCGGTTGCCCGACGATACTTTTGCCCGACTTCAGTTTCCCGACAGGACTGTTGCCCGACAGTGATGTTTGCCCGACCGATGAGTTGCCCGACACTGATGTGTGCCCTACAGTGATGTTTACCCGACAGATGAGTTGCCCGACAATGATGTTTACCCGACAGGTGACTAGCCCGACAGTAATGTTTGCCTGACAGTGATGTTTGCCCGACAGGTGAGTTACCCGACGGTGATGTTTGCCCGACAGGTGACTTGCCCGACAGTAATGTTTGCCCGACAGGTGACTTGCCCGACAGTAATGTTTGCCTGACAGGTGTGTTGCCCGACAGTAATGTTTGCCTGACAGTGATGTATAAGAAAAATATCGCACCGCACTAAAAGAAAAGTAATACTCATTTTTTGTATTTTCAGTGAACTTCTGTTTCCTACTTTTCACCTTGCACCCCTCCCCATGCCTTCCCTCGTCTTTTCATACCCCCCCATCCTCTCTCTACTTCATCCTACCATTCCCCCAGCCCGTATGTTTACCTTTCACTTTTACCTGCTTATCCCCAGCCCGGGTGTGTTTTTTTTTGGTGTTCTGCTTTTCATTTCACTTGCACCATCGGTTTCGCCTGTCGCCCCTTACTTATTTTTAATGTATTTTCTTCACCCCTTTCAGCATTCTCATTTAGGAATTCATTTCTTGCTGCAGTTTCCATTTATTTTAATTTTTTTTAAATAGCAGCTTTGTATATCTGCTTTATTAACTGTTCAGATTTACTAACATAAATTTCAGTTTTTTTAACTGTTAAATGTTGAATTGAGTTTAAAAGTATCAGCTTTGTATACTTACTTTGTTAACTGTTTAGCTTTGGTAGCAGCTTTGTTCAGCTCTTTTAATAAAAATTGCCTTGTTAACTTTTTTTTTAAATTAATTTTGACGAGCCTTATGTCACCCGAAGCAATTAATGCTTGTATGGCTGATTCCATTATAACTGTTTCCGTAATAAAAATTTTTCAATGAATTTTACAATTTTGAAAAGTAACAGCTTTGTATCTGCTTTTAACAGCTTTGTTCCGCTTTTTACCAAAAACATCAGCTGATTGCTGTATTAAAATTTTGATTGAATTTCACAATTAAAAAAAAAACTTTTAATTTTGTTTATACCCCTCTTCAACGTTCTATGTCTGCTTTGTGAGCACGGGACGGAAAACCAATGGGCTCGAGATTGGTTTAATAAATACGGATGCAAACCTATTTACGTTGCCTTTTGGACTTATACGTCAGACTGCCTCAGCGGGGAATCGAACCCAGGACCTTTGAAATCAAAGGCCACGGTCCTACCGCTGAGCCATACTGACCTCAGTACTGGCTAAGCGGTAGTACCTTGGCCTTTCATTTGAAAGGTCCTTGGTTCGATTTCTCGCTGAGGCAGTCTGACATATAAGTCCAAAAGGCAACGTAAATAGGTTTGCATCCGTATTTATTAAAGCTTTGTGAACAAAAATGCCATCTTTGTTAACTATTTGCATTATTAAAATTTTTTAGGGTGGTATGTGTTTTGTACATTTCTAATGAATTACCAGTCGGGCAACTTATAGTCGGGCAAACAAAACTGTCGGGCAACACATCTGTCGGGCAAACATCACTGTCGGGCAAACATCACTGTTGGGCAACAGAACTGTCGGGCAAACCTCACTGTCGGGCAACTCACCTGTCGGGCAAACATCTCTGTCGGGCAACTTACCTGTCGGGCAACCATCACTGTTGGGCAGCAGACCTGTCGGGAAATGGGCGTCGGGCAAAAATACTGTCGGGCAACAGAGTGTCGGGCAACAGTACCAGACCCACTAGGAGACCTAGCAGGGATAGAAGAGGACCAGCTTGTTGGCTGGCCCGGAGGCTTTCTGATTTTCCATGCTGGCCCCCTTGCTTAAATACGGTTTGGTAACCCCTGACAACCGCGAAATGGCCAGGGTATTATGGGTAATAGAAAGTTCTAGAAGGTTCTAGAGGCAGGAACCGGAAATATAATCACAAGGCATAGATAATGTCCACCTACGTAAGATTAGACACGCAAGACTAAGATTGGCTATTGGCCCCTTAAAATATGCAAGTAAACAATATTTATTATTGTTTACTTGCATATTTTAAGGGGCCAATAGCCACCCAACAACCACCCAAGAACGAACAAGAAATTGCTCTTATGAGCCAAACAGAAACCATTTTGGCATAAACTGCCAGAAAACTAGGAGTTTCTTAACAACTACTGTTAAATGCAACTAAAGGACGAAACCAATTCGCAACTATTACTGTAGAATAGGCGAAACAAGAACTAATGCCTGCCACCAAGGAATGGGCAAAACAAACTTCGAACATGATTGCCACCAAGAATGGGTAAACTAAAAACTGAACATCGAAAGGCATGGTTTAAGAAAAACTGAAACATCCTACTAAACAACTCAACACTCTACACTATAATAATTAAGTTAGTTCTAAAGGTCGAAAATTAGGTTGATTTATGGGGGAAAAAACCCTTTGGGAAAAAAAACCGTCGCAGAAATATTGCTCTTTACGAGCGTACCACCAAGTAACAAAATTGCATGCTTATTGTTATAAGCCCAAATTAAATTGAATATTGCCATAAGGCATCCCAAACACTAAATTAAGTGTTCCCCCTTCACTAAACTGTACCTAAACTGTAAAGTAGCCTTTACGGTCAAACTAGGCCTCAAATTTAAAAAACGTTTGAAGTAAAACTGGTTTTATTTTACCCCATTAGTCCAAAAAGCCAAAAATCCAAAGTAGGCCTAAAAATAGGCTTAACGCAAAAAACCTTAAAAACGGATTCCCAAGACCCTTCTGCATATGCCTACTAAATTTCAGCAAGATCGAAGCACGTTAAGGTGAACTAGTGGCATAGGCCTAACTAAACAATGGAACTTAATTCCCGGACTTAGCCATTGCTCGGCTTACCCACGTTTCACCTTAAGCCCTGCTCTGCGACCTGAAAAGGTCCAAAACAAAAACAAAACCGACGGAACTTAAGGCCTGGGCTTAGCCCTCGTTGGCTTACCCACGTTTTACCTTAAGGCCCTACTCTGCAACCTGAAAAAGTCCAAAAACAAAATAAAACCTAAAAAGGGCCTAATTAACACCACCTAAAGAGAACCCTAATTTGGACCCAACAAAAAAAAAACCTTAAAGGGAACCCTATCCCTAACTCCCGACCAGCCTTACTCCCGGGTTTCGGCACCATGACGAAAAATAACAAAGTGGGAGAGCTAAACCAAAATTATACTGAACAAATTCTTCTAAGGGAAACTGGGGAACTTTCGGGTTAAATTAGGGTAAAGAGGCTTGTTTCGGTTGAGGAGAAAGCCTAACCACAATTGGGCCTACTAGAGGCCTAAAGGCCAGAAATACCCCTAACTAGGAGACCTAGCAGGGGTTGAAGAGGACCAGCCAGTTGGCTGGCCCGAAAGGTTTCTAATTTTCCATGCTGGCCCCCTTGCTTAAATACTGTTTGGTAACCACTGACAACCGCGAAATGGCCAGGGTATTATGGATAATAGAAAGTTCTAGAAGGTTCTAGAGGCAGGAACCGGAAATATAATCACAAGGCATAGATAATGTCCACCTATGAAGGATTAGACACGCGAGACTAAGATTGGCTACTGGCCCCAGCAAACATGCAAGTAAACTAGATTTGCGACATCATCCTTACCCAATGAGTTGGCTAAAAAACAAAAAAAAAACCGATGAGCAATTAATAATATGTTCTTCCATGGAATAATGATTCCAGGCTTCAACATGCCTTCCTTGTGAGTGGTAGGAGGTAGGCAGATAGTGGGACGGAAGTGACGTTACGGGGTCTCCGACCAATCAGAAGCGACGTCACGACTTAAAATGGCGGCATCACCAGGTTGACCCAAGATGGCCGACCCCCCCCCCCCCCCAAAAAAAAAAAAATGGTGTCGGTTTTGGTTTCGAATCGACCCTACACCATTAAATAAATGATATAATAATAAATAAATAAATTCATTTATACAGCAAAGAAACTGTATGGGACTGAGAAGGGAGCGCATCTAGGCACATCAAACGTGTCTGGGCACGTTAAAACACAAGGTCAAACGTCTGTTAAAGGGTGTGAGACTCTTTAAAGGTGTCAGTTCTATTAAGTTATATTACCAATAAAAGCTAATTTTTGTTCATTTCCACCTGAAAATAAGACCCACTGTCTTTTACGCATCAGCCTATGCTCTCTCTCTCGTTCTTTCCTTCACACTCTCGGTAAAGATATAATGGTTTACTGTCTCCCATCCACACACTGTTTAATGGGATAATTGTACCTTGAAACCCTTGCCAACAACCTGTAGAAGAATGTACACACGCCTAATGAGGACCAATAATTCAATTAGTAATAAAAAACGGTTAAGCCTATAAAATACGGATGTTAAGTCTTAAATAATAAAGCTCTAAAGGAACAGATATAAGAAAAATACATGTTAGCTATCAGCGTCGCACTAATACGTGTAAAAGAATCGCCAGGGTCCCAAAAAACTGTAGCTTCTTTTACACATATTTGTGCACCGCTGATGGGTTACATGTATTTTTTGTTAATATCCGTTCCTGTAGCGCTTTAAGGTTTTTAAGGCTTACATCCGTATAAATATTTATTTATTTATTTATATTTATACGGTTAAGCGTTTTTGAATGCTAATATTTATCATTTTGGGGGATGTACCAGCAAGAATATCAAAGAAAAGAATATTGTAATCACCTTAGAACATCTGTTACAAGCAAGCCTTTTTAATACTCAAATTTAAGCTATAAAAGTTGAAAATCGGTTCTTTTGGTTCGATCTCTACGTGAGAGCAACGTTTCTCCAACAAGAAGAACAACAACAATTGTAGCCACCTTAAAATAACTGTTATAAGAGAGCCAATTAAAACACAATTTTAAGCCATAAAAAATTGAAAATCGGTTCTTTGGTTCGATCTCTATGTAGTCTAGTTGCCAAATGGTGATTTCGTGCCTAACCTAAAAATACTGTCTGCACAAAATGTTTTTGCGCAGAGATGTTCTACAATATGTCCGTACTCCAAAACATAATGATGCCACCTTGTCAGCACCCTTGGGGAATGCAAGATGCCGTCCAAAATGGCGACAACAAGACGATTTTTTGCTTCTAGCATCTAAACCGTTTATTCAATTGAAAGTTATTTTAGGCCGTTAACGCACGTGACATGTACAATTCCTGAATTTAAAACAGCTGCAGTACCCTTTCTAATTCGGATAAATGGAAGTGATTAGGCTTAGGTGAAAGATGAAGATGTATATTTTCCAAAAGGGAAATTAAAAAGATCTATATTAATTAGGAGCAGTTTACCTACGTTGTAGCGCTGTACGTGTCACTCAATTTACCACTAATTCTATCTTAAAACAGCTGCAATACGCGTTCTAATTCGAATAAATCGTCCTGATTAGGCTTAGACGAACTCCTACAAGGGTAATTAAAATGATTTATATCAATTTCCACAGTGTAACGCTGTTCATTTTGTGGTATTTTACCACAAGTTCCGTCTTTAAACTGCCGAAGCATAGCTTCTAAATATTATAAATCATTTTCACTGCCCTTGTTGGAACATATACATCTTCATATTCCATCTAAGCCTAATCACGTCCATTTATCCGAACTAGAACGGGTGACGCAGCAGTTTAAAGATGGAACTTGTAGTAAAATAGAACAAAAACCACAGTAGTACTACGTATGTAAACTGCCGTAGCTTAGCTCATAATTAATATAAATCATTTTAAGTACTCTTGTCGGAAAATATCCATTTTCATCTTTCATCTAAGCCTAATCACGTCCGTTTATCCGAATTAGACAGGATACTGCAGCTGTTTAAATTCAGGAATTGTATATGTCACATGTGTTAACGGCCTAAAATACCTTAAATAACACACCAAGAAACTTTTTTGAAGGAAATTTTATTCTTAACATAATTGGTAACAGGTTAATTTTCAGTCCAATGAACGGTTTAGACTCTAGAAGCAAAAAACCGTTTTTCGTCGCCATTTTTGAAGCCATCTTGAGTTCCCCAAGGTGCCAAGGTGGCATTATGTTTTGGAGTACGGACATGTTGTAGAACATCTCTGCGCCAAAACATTTTGTGCAGACTATTCTTTAGGGTTTTTGTGCTGGCTGCCGGACTAATGTTACAGCAAAATTTCCCGAACAAGAAGAGCAACAACAAATGTAGTCACATTAAAATAGCCTTCAAAAGGCCCTATGCCTTCTCCATACGTTGCAAGCTATATAACTTGAGCATGGCTACAACTGTTTGATCTCCAAATGTGCAGCTGTTACAGCAGTTACAGCTGTTACGGGCCAAAATTTGGGCTAATCATGCACATCGAGTTAAAATCCAGGAAATTTAGTAGGCAAGCAAAAAATATAGCAAAAATTTTATTGGTCATCGATGCGTCATGAGGGTGCACAGGGGAGAAGGAGGATGCTTTGGTGGTATTTCATGGGGATCCTTGGCTGGTTAGATTTCTACTGCTAGGAATAACTGTTGTACCGCAATGCTTGCTTTCAGTATGATCAACAAGAATCTTTCTGGTATTAGCCTAATGGAGCGAGAATAGGGGGAAAGGTAAGTGCTCAGGGGCCTCGTAGGATTTCATGGGAGTTCCATAGCTAGTTTGATTTGTACTGCTAACAATGACTTTTTTACCAAATTTCATTCTTTCAGTACTATCTGTAAGAATTTGTTGGTCAGGCCTCAGGGAGGGGGCTATTGTGGGTGCGTTGGAGATTAACTCGAGTGGGTTACATAGCTAGTTTGATTTATACTACTATGAATGGCTTGTGTACCAAATTTCATGCTTGAAGCTCGATTTGCAATAATTTGTTGGTCAAGCCTCAAGGGGGGACAGCCTTGGGAATATTTCATGGTGGTTCCAAGGCTGGTTTGATGTGGACTGGTAAGAGTGACTGGTTGGTCAAGCATCAGGGAGGGGAACACAGAGGGGGTGCTAGAGGGCCTTTTGGTTATTTCGTGCGGGTTCCATGGCTAGTTTGATTTGTAATGCTGAAAATGACTTGCGAACAAAATCTCTCAATTTTAGTTCGAATTCCAAGAAAATTTTGCTCAAGCCTCGGGGTAACACAAGGGGGAGACGCGCTTGGGGTCTTGGGGGGTATTTCATGGGGAGTTCTCTGGCTGATTCGATTTGTGCTGCTAAATATGACTATTGTAGCAAGTTTTAAGCTTTTAGCTCGATTTGCAAGAATTTGTTCATCAAGCCTTAGGGGGTCTCTAGGAGCCCTTGGGGTATATCATGGGTTCCATGGTTGATTCGATTTATGCTGATAAGAATTACTTATGTACCAAATTTCATGTTTTTGCTTGATCTGCAAGAATTTGTTGCTCTAGCCTCTTAGAGAAGGCACGGGGAGGGGGAATATGCGGGAGCTGGGGCCCTTGGGAGTATTTCGTGGTGGTTCATGGCTGGTTCGTTTTGTACTCCTGAGAAAGACTTGTGTACCAAATTTCATGTTTTTAACTCGTTTTCCAAAAATTTGTTATGCCACAATGATTTACGACTCTACAATAATAAGTGCTCTGCCGGCTAGAATATCGTAATTACATTAAAATCTCGTTCAAAAGGCCCTGGTCGCTGTTAATACCTACATTTTTAAATATACCAGGTTTACGTAAACATGGTTTGTTATCTAGGTGAGAGCAAAATTTTGAGCCCATTTCGCTTTCCATCACATGAATATTGTAGTTGCACTAATGTAGCATGTGAAACGCCCTAGGTCATGTCCTTACCTATGTTTTAAGCAATAGGACTTGAAAATCGGTTCAGTGGTTCGATTTCTAGGTGAGGGCAAAGACTGCCAACAGCAACAAGAACAACAACAGAACCGCAACAACAAAAAGAAATAGCAATACTGTGGACGGCGAATGTTTCGATTGTTGTCATTAAAATTTGTAATGCAGTGAAATAGTTAGGACACGACCCTAAATACCGAATTTCTTTTGTCTATGTCAATTCTGGGCGAAACTATAAGAGTTCAACGTTTGATGTTTAACATGGAAGTTCATGCTGAGGCTTACATAAGAACCACGGTCCTTGATAACGAATAATTTTAAACGGGAGTTAACTTTATTCAATGTTTATTCAATCTACATTCCACCAACAGGCAGACCACTATTTACTAGGTCAAATTAAAGAGGTAACATTAAACTGTAATGGTAATAAAGCAGAGATATGACCCCATCTGACATAACATGGCATTTCGAGTCATAAAATGTCAGACCAAATTTTTTTTAAACAATAAAAAGCAAGTGTCTGAAACTCCAAATGGACATTTGTTCGTATAAAAAGGTTTCTCGTTTACGTAAACAATTTAAATAATCATCATACGTCATAACATTTTCAAGACATTCCTTTGGATGGCTTTACTGACCAATTTTACAGACCCACCTCATTCAAAGGAATACATTTCGACCTTAGTCCTACAAATTCTGAAATAGGCTTCATAAACTCCATAAATGCACCAAGTTTTGTCTTGTTAAGTTCACTGTGCAAAAAATGACCCCTAGGGTAATAGCTGGTGTCGAATAAATGAGACGAGATTTCCATGTCTGCGTAAATGTCGGGTGTTTTGACGTCGTACATTAGGCTATCTGTATCGGTTAATAAAATATGACACCTGTCCCCTTATCGTTCCTTCATAAAATTAAAGTGAAAATTTGTCATTACCTGCTTGGATTGTTCCATCACACTGAATCCGACGTGTACAGGTCTGTCTAGAATTACATGAAGTTTATGCATTTTAAACAAACCCAATTCGAGACTCAGAATGTTGAAATATCCAAGCAGGGCAACTTCATCAACCTAAAGGCCCCATCAACAGTTAGTTTAATATTTATTCGTTTCCTCACATTCTTCATACTTCTACCGAATACTGCATTCGAAAAAAAATAGTACAGATTCTTCTCAACCTCCATAGAAGCCTTCCACTTCTCAGTGTTGAAATCGGTGTAGGGCTTAAGCCACACTTGTTCCATAACTTGATCCCTTTTTAGCTGCTAAAGGATGATCGGCACGAGCGTCGTATAAAGTGTCTGGATATTTGAGATCCACCTATTACTGTACTTATTATCGGTAAACTAAGTACTTCTAATGTTGCCAGCTCCTCTTCTGTTATCCACCTAAACTCTTAATACGGTAACGGCTTACTCAAGCTGAAGCCATATAAGTTTGTAGCATTGCAATAGACCATGTAAGTAACTGATTTATTTGGGTCAAAATCGGGTAAGAGAGGATTATTTGCTTTCGCGTACCGTTTAGGAATAGTTGAAACCCCGTCTCGTACTCCCTTACTAAATAAACTAGAATCTCAGGTCAGGCCAGGCTACGCTGCCTGTTTCATAAAACAACCCCGTCCTCCTTTATCCCCATGTAGCCAATGGTGCATGAGAATTTCCAGGCAAGCTAGTTGGCTGTTTTATAAATCAACCCTCTTCCGCATCCCCCCCCTGTAAACAGTGCATCAAAAACGGCCCGTGTGCTCATTTATTTTTGGCTGGCTAATAAACGTTGATTTTGGTGTTTTCAGTATTTAACAAAGTTTTTTGTTGCTGGAAATATACTATCCCTGTCAATTTTTGCATTTATGATCTCTATGCCTTGAAGATTTAGGTTTCGTTGAGCCGTCCAGCTTGCAAATTCTACTGCGCATGTGCAGCCCTCCTATTAAATAGTGCTCGCGCAAAAGCATTCGCATCCATTATTCTCAAACAACCTATCATACGTCTCTCTGCCTTTCACTTTTTGCGTTTTTTCCCTTAATGTTACGCCATTATCTGGACCTGATTGTATCCCGAAACTAAACTAATTGTATCCTGATTGTATCCGATCTGATGAGCGAATGAGCTGCAGCGTCCCGTTTGCCCCGTTTGTATCGTGTTGGACGAACGTCGTTTCTACCCATAAATGTCGAGGCTTCTGCCCATTCGCCGTTCAAGCCAGTTGGCTCCTGGGACTGCTTTTGGATTTTTGCTGTCTGCGAAATCTGCAATGATCCCGATGCATCATTCGTCCGTTTGTAGTTCAACCATTTTCTCCAGATTCTCTGTATTGCGGCTCATAGTCAGTTCCCTTAACCCATCCCGTGTGTAATTTGATGGTTAAGTACTGCGGATGGTTTCATGTCTTTAAGTACTTGTTGGAGAACACGAAATGCGATGGTGGAGGTCTCAGATAGGCGACTGGCCAAAATGGCAGCCATTCCAAAATGGCGGCCATGCTAATTCATTAAAAGGGATATATCTCGACCATTTTTCATCCGATTTAGGTGACTTTTGTTTTAAATTGAAAGTCTTCGTGAGGGCTATCGTTCAAGTGATTACACTTTTCCTGCTAAGTATAGCCATTTTTCAGTTATGAACTCCAAAATACTATTTTTGAACAAAAAATGATTTATTTGGCTTGGGAAAATCACCAGTAAAATTCACTGATAATAAAACAGAATATTTTTGAAGATGAGTGAAAGTCAGTAACAAAGAGGATTCAACCAGTTAAATTTAAAACATAACGTATGAGAATTACACTTACCATCAGTGAAAGGTTTCGAATGTGTTACTTCAAACTCTTCATCATTCCCATCCATTGGGAACATTATCACAGTTTTGTTCATTTCCAGAGCAGCTGCACATCTCTGTACATGGAAGTCCATTTTTTAAACACTTACACGGGGGCACACATCATGATATTCCACAAGAACACCGCACGGATGATATAAGTTCTGGTGGTCCACAGGGTAGTTCAGCTATCTCTGGAACAAACTTGCCGTTCTCTCTCTTCCAACCACATTCTGATGGACACGGTAAGTCAGGTGTTGCAACGTCTGACGTATTCCAAATCAATGCCTGCAAATGTGCTCTTCGCACTCCAGGACGAAATGAAGCTAAAGTTAGGGGTAGACTGGCACCTTCAACTTGCTTTTTCGAAAATAGCCACCACCTTAGTTCACTTAAGGAGTTATGCTTTTGGTGCGTTTAAGTACGCAGAACAAAGATATTCTTCTAACCCACTGTAGGTTTCATCTGCTACGGATAAGGTTCTACCAAGAGATGAAAGTGCCTGAAGCACTCTTTCAATTGCTTCCATGAAACGATTCCAAAAAGCAGTTTTTGTCTTTCCACAGAATGCTCCTGTGACATCAGCTCCCGAAATTGCATACATTCCAGGCAATGCAGCTGCTCGCTGTGGTCCAAGTTTTGTGTAAATGTTGTCAATTTCAATTTCCCTAGGTTTGGGTCCCATTAGACTGAAGGACGTCTTCTTTGGGAGCTGTTGATACCAGCTGACAAGCACGACCAAAACGTCAGTATCAGGTGTAAACACATGCAGGATACCCGCACCTCTTTTAGTGGCATGGAGTGCATGCAAGATAGTTTTGTGTCTGCCTCTTCTTGAGTACTTTTTTAATCCGCTGCAGATGTCTTTGTTGCTTCTGCAGTATCCTTCTAAGATACAACAATGCTTTTTCTTTCCTCATTTGCCTTTCTGATTAGTTCCTTGCTTAAATATTCAGTCAAGGAATCCTTAGTTTTTGTATGAGAAAGAAGTCTTTTCAATGGTACTGACTTGATGCTCGTGTTAGCTTCAATTTTATACTGGACAGGTGGCGTCCCATGTTGACAGTTTTCACGACAAGTATTTTTCAAGGAATTTTCAAGGTACGTGTCAAACACAACATGAACTTCAGAGTAGTGGCTGTACTTCCGAAAGACCTGCTGCAGAACTGGTTTGCCAAGTCCAAAACATTCTTTGTATCCTTGTTCAGCTTCATAGAATTGAGTTCTGCCATTCCATCTATCACTGCAACTGACATGACTGGATTGGTAGCAGCTGCAACTTCTGGTTTATCAAGATCTTTACGTGGCTCTTTGTTTTTTAGCGCCTCTAGGTGATGAAGAAGCTTGCTCTTAACCTGAATGTGATGCATGGACCCATCACTATAAAACATAGACCTTGGCACAACACTTAACTCATACTGACCCACGAAATCTTGCAAGTGTAAATCAGGCTGTGATCGACACAGAAAAACAATTCGAGCAAACAATTTTCCTGTCCTCCTTAACCTCTACTAGCCCTTCTTTTGTTTTCACTTTGGCTTTTTTAGCCATTAAACTGAAAAGTTTAAGTTTCTGCTTAGGCAGAGTATCCCAGAAATTTACGGTCTGTAATATTATGCGCTCTTCTACGAAAGTTTTGTGCAGTTGGAAGCCCTGGCCTGGCATAGAAGTGACATCATTGGCAACCGCAGGTGGTGCGATAGTCATAGATACAAGATTAATCAGGTCATTCCGTCATTTTTGAAAGGGTTTACAAAGTTCATTGCACACGCAGTCAACTTAGTCAAGTTTCTTTGGTAGCGAGAAGACTTTGATAGGCTTTGCTCATGATGGGTTTTTTTCTCTTTCTGAACATCTGGAATAAGGTCCCTTTCTTCCGAACAAATCCTAGCTAGCTCAGGTGACACCAAAAGAACTTGGTGAGGGTTTGCGCACTTTGTGTAATGCCCACTATTCCACCTGTGACTTTCATTTGTCGGTTCTCCTGCTCAAGAGCTTCATCGGATCCAAGATTACAGAACGGGACTTCGGATTTGTTTGGAGCCCACTGGTTTTTAATATTGGTCCAAGTCTCTGCATCTGACCCCTTTAAAAATTTCATTTCAGCTACATGCCAGGCACACAGTGCACTGTAGTTTCGCATGTCCATTGCAAAGAAATACTTTGTGAAGTCCTCCAGAGCTGCTAACCTTAGATCCCAGTCACGACTTCGAACTGCTCTCTGAAAGGCCAACAGTGTGAGAACCATGTCCATGTAGTTTCTGACAAACTTCAGTGTTTGAAGTTGATTCTGTGAACATGTATTTTTATAGAAATTGTCAAGCCTTTTCTGCACGTTTTCTTTAACTAAAAGGGTGTTCAAATAGCAACATCTTGAGGATACCTCTTCACGATTTCCTTTCTGCCAGGCTTCCCACAGTTTTATTGCAAGTGGAGAAACTTTATCTTTCAATTCGCTTTCTTGGCTCCAGAACCATATTATTTGTTTACCAAATAATACGTGTAGTGTCAGTATGTGAGCTCTAAGAGACCGCCGCACAGGTTTGCCCTCTAAAATTCTCTTAACAACTGCATCACTGTAGATTCCACTTTCTACCCAAAGCTGTGGAATTCCACTGAGGTCAATGTAGCGTCCAATGGCTCTAAGTATTACCATTACAATGTGCAAGTCGCCAGGTATCAAAACCCACTCTTGCTTCGACAGAGCCATTTTTAATTGCAGCAGTGGTCGGTACAAACCCAGATCAGCTGTGACAACCAATTTATTTGATAGACCTTGCACTTTCTCATTGACTTTTTCCAAATGAGACATGATAGAGTACAGAACACTAACGTTTGTTGGTGTTTCTGGAAGTATTGGCAGCACGTGGATATTAGTTTGTGCACTGCTTGTGCCCACCATTGAGTTAAGTGCAGACCACGTTAAAGGTACCCCATTTTGATTGCCATCATTACTTCCAGTAGCACTGCAACCAGCTAACATCCATGCATAGTCTTTGGTTGCTGCAGAAATTAAATTGTCAGGCTTTTTTTCTGGTGGAGTCTTTGCAGAGATATCAGGGCTATTAGGTTTCAAAGTTTTAGGAATGGTCAAGGCCAGAAGTGAGTATATTGACTCTGGTAACTCTCTATTGTCATTCTTAAAAGAAAGATCCAGAACTTCGGGGTTGTCTTCATTTCTCTTCTCTTGGTAGGCAACAATTACAGTTCCGTGTAGGGTATTCTTGCCTTCAGGGGTATCTTCCAAAAAGTCGATATTATCAATTGCAAAGTGAGTGAACGTATTGTAAACTACACCTGGAGGTATGTACAGACCACCATTCTCTAACATTTTTGCAAGCACATCCTGTGCTATGTTGTTCTCGATGTTCCAAACTCTTTTATAAGGAATAGAAAGCCCTAGCGAGAAAAGGTAATCCACAAGAGTAGAGCTGCCCGTAAACTGGTGGACTGAGAGCCCAATGGAAACTTGTAAAGGATATTCAAACAAATGTCTGGGTTTTGTTGCAGTTGCGTTTGTTTTTTGGTGTTTTGTTAGGCATTCGTACATCAAAATTTGAGATATACGATTTGCACGTTCATCTATTAGATTGGCACGATCAACTACACAGGAAATACCATTCTTTCCAGGCAGACACCACTTGAAAAACAACTTCAGTTCTTGTGGGACCTCTCCTTCCTCTAAAGTCATTTTACCAGTGAAATTCCATTTCTTTGAGCTTAAAATACATTTCCTTATTAACTTAGAAGCTGTGAAAAGCGTTTTCATTTCCTCTTCAAGATCATCTTCCTCTAACTTTGACACAGCAGCATCCTTGGTTGATTTCAAACAGACCCTTTCCGATTCATTTTTTCTCCTTGACTGGCAGAAATCAAATCCTGGTATCTCAGTATCAAGGAGTTGCTTTAGCTCTCTACGTGCTCTGACACGTGAATTCGTCGGATCCAGCCCATTTGATGCGCAGATGTTGAGGTAAGAATTGTGAAGATCTGTCATACAGGTAACATTTCCGTCTTGCAGAAACTCTTCAACCACATTAATGAATTCTATATCTGATGCTATATAGACTGCTTCTCTGTTTCTCTCTTCATCAAGGTCTGTTTGATGTC
The DNA here is from genome assembly GCA_023313725.1 of Lithobius niger. Taxonomy (NCBI): domain Eukaryota; kingdom Metazoa; phylum Arthropoda; class Chilopoda; order Lithobiomorpha; family Lithobiidae; genus Lithobius; species Lithobius niger. The sequence continues at coordinate 27,779 of JAHWFP010092975.1, read as the reverse complement.
TTCTGATGACATGGACTACATTCTTTGTCCAGCAAGCTGTATGGTATAAGACGTCAATAGCATGAGCATCTGTTGGGTTGATGCATTCACTTAACCTTACACGCCACACGTTATTTGCACTGAGTTCGATCGCTTCCCTTAAACTGGCTCCTCCAGAATCATAAGAAACATGATGGAGAGGATGCCTTCTGGTCTCTTTACCATCACAAAAGAAACACAAATCTTTGTTGTATTTTGATGTGTGTTGCCGCCTGGTGAAAGGTGTAGAAGGCCTTTTTGTTGGTTCTTCATCAATGGTCATATCGATCTCGTGAGACTGAAATTGTTTTTCTGCACTTTTTCTTCTGGTGCTGTGCGTTAATGATTTGTAACACCTCAAATGCCATTTCACATCAAGATATCTTATATTTTGAACTGATGCATCACCATTCAAAGATTTTAGTACATGCATACATTGTTCGTGTTTCCAATCTGCAAAACATGTAATAGTCTGGTTCAGACTTTCGTATGCATTGTTGGTTGGAGTTCTACAAGGCGGTCTTTGCCTTTCTTGTTGCATAATATACACTTTTCACTGTCATTGTCAGTGCGTCTTCTCTTTTAACCAGCCCCAACAACAGCTTTGGCGACAGGTTTCATTTTGTTGCATCATCAAACCTAGAAAAGGTTTTATATTTTATATTTTGATATACAATGCTAAATCATTTAGCTTAGCGAGGCCATTACTTTTTCATTTCAGCCTTGCTTATCAATTCGATCTGCAAAGAGATACTCAAAACTTACTTTTAAAACTTGAACTTTTTTCTTCCCAACAAGCTTCCAAACTTCCAATTATTTCCTCCCCAATTCTGCTATGCTCCTAGATGGCACGCCATTTCAGCCAAAATATCCGCACCAACTGACCAATATAAGGACAACACCGCCAATTCTCCCACAATAGCAACAACTTGTGACCTGTTAATCAAAAGCATATCCGGCCTTCTCGATGGTTGACAAATCTGGCGGCTGCTGTCCACATGTTTTGCTTCAGGGTAAAGATGATGGGCCACGCTAACGTGTCTCCAAATTCCTGGAACCTAGTACAAACCCCAATTTCTTCCCCCAAAGTGGTTTCTGATAAGATCCAAAATGAAAGTGGCATCGTTTAAACTAGCTTTCCTGCAGTATAAAATTGATATCGAACTGAATTTTGAAAATAGTACTTTCATATTAAATAAATTTTTGTTTGTTTGTTTTTTTCTTTATTTTTTTAGGGATTTTTGTGTCAACATAATTATATTTTTAAATATTTAAGTTCCTTAACTGCAACGTTTTCTTCTCTAACTGTTAATGGAGATTTTCCCAGGCCATTTAATGACTGTAGACCAAGAGAAAAATAATTTGTCATTCAAAAAACGGTTTTAGGTTTATAACTGGAAAACGGCTGTGTTCAGCGGAAAAGGCGTAGTCACATGAACAATAGATCTCACGAAGACCTTCAATTAAAAATAAAACACCAAAATCGGATGAAAAATAGCTGAGATATATCCATTTTAATGAATTAGCATGATCACCATATTGGCCAGTCACCAGTCGCCTATTTCGTGTTTTCCAACAAGTACTTAAAGACATGAAACCATCCGCAATAATTAACCATCAAATTGCACACGGAACACAAAAAATGCCTGTTAAGGAAAGTGACTATCAGCCGTATGAGCAGAATCTACTGCCTAACGTGACTGCTGTTGTAGGGGATTACAAATGAAGCCCCCATCCGTGAATCCTTCTCGTTCAACTGACAAGACGAATGCTTCCATTCTTGCTTATGTCAACGCCGTACCATGAGTAGTGGTGATTTGCGATATGAGGACACACCCCGCCACCCCGAAAAACCCGCTTCCCGCGCGCGATTTTTTTGTCGATCTGGAGGAGGGGGGAAAAGTGCTTTTTGCTACTTTTTTCCGTTTTGTCGATCTGGAGAAAGAGGGAAAAGTACTGGAGAAGAGGGTTTTGCGAGTGGGGATTTGCGATATGAGGACAGATCCCTCCACCCCCTAAAAAACCCGCTTTTCACGCGCGGGATTTAGCGTAAATGGACCCTTAAAAATCGCATCCCGCGCGCGATTTTTTTGGTGATCTGGAGAAGGGTGCTGGTTTTTTTTCCCATTTTCGTCGATCTGGAGGCCCGCGCGCGATTTTTTTTGTCGATCTGGAGGAGGGTGCTAGCTTTTTCCCCGTTTTCATCAATCTAGAGGAGGTGCTGCCTCCTGCCTCACTCAAAAAAAATCACTTACCGCCCGGGCATAAATAGATCCTAAAATATCGCTCCAGCGTGCAGGATTTCGTCCATCTGGAGGAAGAGTGCTTTTTGTTATCTTTTTGCATGCTGGAAGTGTAGCCATAGCCAAGATGGGTCGAGGTCACCCATGGGAAAAGTGCCCTTTGGTTACCAAAATTTTTCCTTTTACTACCAAAAAATGTCCTTTCGCTACATGAGTCCTTTGTCAACTCCGAGCGGGAAGTGACGTCATCCGAGGGGCATTGTAAGAACTCTAAAAAGCTTTCAAAGCGAAAAAAATCACAAATTAGCAGCATTATGGGGGAACTGGAGGGGTCGTGCGAATGCTCTGTGAGCTTTCACATTGTGATTATTTTAAAAACCTCTCGAGTGCTGTAAAAAATTGACGAATTAGCAACATTTTGAGGGAGGGAGATGCTTTTGAACTTTCACATTGTGGTAACTCTAAAACGCTTTAAAGCGTGAAAATGATGAATGAGCAACATTTTGAGGGTTCCCAAAACTGGAGGGGTCATGCAGATGCTTTTTGAGCTTTCACATTTTTTTTCTGCTTTCCAAGTTTTTTTTAAAAAAAGGCAACATCATGGATTCCTGTTCAATTATTCTCTCTGGCAAAGACTCTGATTTGAGAATTAATCTAAACACTCCTATTTATTTGGACTCTGAAAAAAAATTACGCATTAGCTCTGCCTAATTTAGACACGTACAATAGCATTCATAACATCACTTCAAAAAATACACGACCGATGCTGGGGCTTCCTGGCAGAAAGTGTTAGTCACCCCTGGGGCTTACGAAATCGAGGATTTGAATAAATTTCTTAAGTCGGCGATAGAATCGAATGGGCACAGCAAGGATGCCATTACGATTCTCCCAAATCTAAACACTTTAAGAACCAACTTGATAATTACCGATCCAAACTACGGCTTGTCTTTTTCGGGCAATAAGAGTTTGGCTCCAGTTTTGGGGTTTGACTTGGGCAACTACGTGAGAAGTCGAGAAAGTCAAAATACAGTCGACATTATGAGCATCAACACAATTTTCGTACACGTGGATATCATCGGCAAATCGTATCTAAACAGCGACACTCAGCCCACCTTATATTCCTTTTATCCCACTTCACCACTTGGTTTCAAAATCATAAGAGTCCCCGCATAATTTAATTTACCTCCCAGTTACTACAAAATTAATCAGAAATATACACAGACCAACGAGCCGATGAATTTAAATGGTGAGATGCTCACGGTACGTCTACATTTGAGATCTAAATTTAAAAAAAAGGACAAAATGCTTGTGATGTCCTAGGCGGGAACACACCTTAGCCAAGCGTGGGCCCAAAGGTAATAAACACACGAACAACCAGAGTGTATGATACAGCTGATAAGACAGCGAACTTCCTGTTTACTTCTCTTTAAATACAAGGAAGTCATGTGATGCACTTAAGACTATATACAATTATGGAACAGCCCATTAGTAGTTAAAGGGGTATCTTGGTAGGGTTAACATATTGACATGAAATTGAAGGCTGCCATTGTGGAGCACACAAGTGACGACTCCACAATGCAGCGAGCGAAAAAAAAACAGAAAAAAAATAATCTAAGGCTAGGTGGAAATAAAATTATGATTACGAAGGCAAGATGTATTTTTTAGTGCACCACCTATTTTTAAAGAAAGATACATAATTTTTCGCTTTCGAGGAAAAACTAAACACTATTTTTGAAAGCTGTTTTTACAAAATAAAGAACTGAAGATGTACATGGTTAAGCAAAAAATTAAACATTAATAAACTAGGCTTCACCGGAGTGGAAATTGTGGCTCCAACAATTTTTTGTTCCGATGAGTGAAGAACTTCACATGAAAATACAAAAAAGCTGCAAAGTAGATAAAAACGTGAAATCAATTTTTCACACGAACAACAATATACACTTACATTTTTACCTAATTTTAAAGGTGGACATTTTAAAAATAAACAGAGCCGATTCTCTGCACGAATAACTATGGGACAACACGTTTTAGCGTTACTCGCTACAGTTTAAAAAGAACTATCATTTAATTCATATGCAACGGATTACAACAAAAAAACGAAGAAATTGTAGCCAACTGGTAATTTTGCAAAAAAAATACAAATTGAGCTTGTCTGGAGCTCTACACAGTCTCTTAGAACGATGAGCATTTTGAAGCTGCGCTGCAATATCAACATGTGTTGGTGATAGCACAACTTTGCGCTTATTGGGATTCGGTTTCGCTTTTTTGTTAGCATGACCTGGCTTCGGTGGTGATTGCTTAGTGGATGGTGACGTAATAATCGGAGATTGTGACCTTTCTGGCTTAGAATTTCCTGTCAGAGGGGCGCTGGTTGTAGCCAATGGTGATTGGTTATTTACGTTAGCAGACTCATCCACTTTGTGTGTGTGGGGTAATTTCGCTGGAGATTTCCTGCCACCTGGTGACTTACGTTGTAAATTCTCAGGTGATTTTTCAAGCTGTTGGATTGGTGGAATTTCGCCCTCAGTAACAGAAAATGACTTTCTGGATTGGCCGAGAGATCGACGCTCAAGAAGTACGTCAGCGAAACTTGGCTTTTTACGTTGCCTGCCGCCAAAAGATATGCGTTTGAAATTTGAGTGATGTTCCTCATTATTATGCATGGAGGAAGTACTGCTATTCGCCGTCGAAACAAGTGCGTTTGGAGGCTGTTCTGGATAATCATTTTTGGCTGTAAGTAATAGCTGTTCGCGATGTTTGCGAATCGTATTACCATTAGTATCAACGATAGTATAGGACTGATTACCACATTTTTGGTTAACAATACCAACTGACCGTAGCCTGTCATTTGTCGTTGAAAAGTCACAATGCCAAACCTTTTCACCTATTTGATACGTTTTCAACTCACAATGGTGGGTGCTCTGTACTTGTTTTAATTGTTTACGGCGTACGGTCAGGAAACAATAAATCCAGCCGAGACTTTAATTCTAGGTTAAAATATAATTTTCCGGGAGATAGTGATTCGTGCTGATAACAAGTAAGAATTTATACTCTCTTGAATAGTAGACCCCTGTTGCCGCGCAGCCTTGTAGACTCTCTTGAAATTACGGACGTATACCTCAGCCAAACCGTTGGTCCAACGCGCAAAACTTGGCCGGGTCATGTGCCTAATTCCATTGGATTTTAACCAATTTTGGAATTCTGAGGACATAAATTGGGCAGCATTGTCCATAACTAAGCTGTCCATTAAACCATATAAAGCTATATGATTGTTTAAAATGTCAATGACACGCGGTGACGTTGTTGACTTCATTTTATGCACAAAAGGAATTTTTCAATGTGTGTCTACTAGATTGAAAAACATGTAATTGTTCATCGGCCCCAAAAATCAGCGTGTATGCGATTATTTGGTTTTAGTGGATATTCCCACGTATGCTTAGGACCTGACGTTTGAGTATCTTTATACTCTTGACAATTTTGGCATGATTTGACTTTATTTTCAATGTCAGAGTCAATCTTAGGCCACCAGACTTTTTGTCTACCTAAACTTTTCAATTTAACTATGCCTAAGTGAGCACTGTGTAGATCTTTCAAGATTTGTCTCTGCAAGGCCGTCGGCACCATGACTCTATACCCCCAAAATAAGGTTTCGTTTTCGACAGAGATTTCAGCATGACGTGTGAAGTACGGCAACAGATCGGGAATTTCGCATTTGTCAGGCCACCAATGGTTCACATAACGATAAACTTTTGAAAGGATTTTATCACGTTTACTTTCAAGAACGAGTGTCTCGTTTAAAACTGGAAGATTAGAAATAGTTTCTAAAGCAAGAATATTGTACTGCTCTTCTGCTGTCTCGAATTCCTCAGTATTTGGGAGGGGAAGGCACAATAACGCGTCTGCCGTCAAGTTAAGTTTACCGGGAATGTGTTCGAATTCTTAATCGTAAGTATTAAGCAACACTGCCCAACGCTGAACCCTGGCGGCTGCCATCTGCGGTATTCCTTTTTAGGGCCAAAAATCAAAACCAAAGCCTTCTGATCAGACTGCAGTATGAATCGCTGACCATAAACGTATTCATGAAACCGTTTCACTTCCCAAGCCACGCTGAGTGCTTCCCGATCAAAATGCTAGTAGCCCCTTTCCGCTTGAGTGAGTTTACGTGAAGCGAAAGCTATCGGCCGTGATTTACCGTTTTTCATGACATGCATAAGGCACGCGCCAATTCCGTAGGGCGAGCCGTCACAAACGAGTTTGAGCTTTAATTTCGGATCGTAATGAACCAGAACTTTTGATTTAAGAATAATTCTTTTACTTTACTCACGGCTCGGTCGCATTCTGCCCCCCAAACCCACTTCACACTTGGGCTTAACAAATGTGTTACTGGTGACAGACTATGAGCGAGATTCGGTAGATATTTTGAGTAATGGTTTACAAAACCCAGAAAGCTCTGTAGCTCTTGAATACATGTTGGGTTAGGAGCGTTTGTGACTGCTTCGATAACCTCAGGGGGTGTTCTGCATTTATCATGTGGCCTAAATATTTTCATTCAGGCCATGACAGTTTGCACTTCTCGATCCTAAGTATGGCTCCTGCATCTTGTAAAGCATTTAACAGTTTATTTAACGATTCGTCATCCTCACCCCCCTTCCCGCTCACCAGGATGTCATCATAAAACGGGAGACATTTGGGGATTTTACTGGTGACTTGAGTCATTACCCTCTGGAAAATTCCAGGACTGGACGCCAGGCCCAGGGGTACGCGAAGCCATCTAAACAAACCCAGGGGTGTGTTTATTGTCAAAGCTTCTTGTGACTCTTTGTCGAGTTCAATTTGCAGAAATGCATCCTTAAGATCGATAAGGGAAAAAGTGTCACTGCCTGCTAATTCACTGAATAATTCTGCGGCCGTGGGAACTGGATAGTGGTCGACTTCGAGTTGAGGGTTCACGGTGGTTTTATAATCACCAATCACTCGGATTTGACCATCCGCTTTGTGAACTATGACGATCGGCGTAGACCACTGAGAAGTT
>JAHWFP010092975.1:0-15486 GCA_023313725.1 Lithobius niger | reverse complement strand
TCAGCACAGACCAGATTTCACTAAGTTTGAGCATAAACCTACGGTGTAAAATGTTACACCGGCACACACTAGTCCGAATATGTGCAATGGCATAATCGAATTTACAAGAATTAATTTAGCAGCACATTTTTCGAACCTTCAGGATTATAATACTGCCTGTGCGGACACGCCAGTGTGTCGCTCTAGAACACTGCTAAGGTAAAATTAACCATAATAAATACAATCGCCCACTTTGGTTCTAGTTGTTAAGGTACTAAATTTAACTATTATCATTTCGTACCACACAGCACTACCACGACAAAATAACACTGTTTGAAAAAGTTTAAACTCTGATAGGAATTCAGAGCACTAATTCTCATTTCCAAAATGAAAAAAATTTGCAACTTACCACAAATATGGAGTAAAGATGTGGTTGAAGACCTATCAGTTTAAGCTTAAGTTTTTAAACATTACCAAAGGTACCGGACTCGTCGCCAATGGGCTCAGCCCGCGTGGGTTCGTATCCCACCCTCGTAGCCAACTGTGATGTCCTAGGCGGGAACACACCTTAGCACAGCATGGGCACCAATGGTAATAAACACACGGACTACCAGAGTGTAGGCTACAGCTGATAAGACAGCGAACTTCCTGTTTATTTCTCTTTAAATACAAGGAAGTCACGTGATGCACTTAAGACTATATACAATTATGGAACAACCTATTAGTAGTTAAAGGGGTATCTAGGTAGGGTTAACATATTGACATGAAATTCATGGCTGCCATTGTGGAGCACACAAGTGACGACTCCACAATGCTCGTGTTTGGAAAAAAAGGGAAAGGACTTAATTTTAACTCTAATAATAAAAAAACATACGGTTTGACACCTAGAAACGAAGCTTTCATCATATTCATAACAACACCCAGAAAATGAGTGTAGTAGAAGTTTACTTAAAAATCAACGAACCTTTGGTGTACGATTCATCGGTCGAGTCTTGCACCTACCACGAATACAATCCTATTGTTGGCACTAATCTCAACAATGTAAATTCGGAAATCCGCATACACGTAGAAAACCAAGATTTATTTCTGCATGTTGCTAACAGTTACCTCCTGATTAAAGGGAGGTTACTGAAGGACGATGACTCGGGTTACACGAACGCTGACGTAGCTAGTCTTATTAATAATGCTACCATGTTCCTGTTTTCTAACATCAAATACCAACTCGGTGATAAACAAGTCGACGAGTTAAATTATCCGGGGTTCAGTACTCTGCTGAAGGGACTGCTCACCTACGGCTCGGCAGAGCAACCGTCTCTGCTCGGCTAGTGCTGGGTGCTGGATAGTGCGGCTTCAGTCGCTGCTAAACTAACGGACAATTTGGGATACAAACAGCGGCACGCGTCCATCATCGTTGAAACAACTCCCAAGGGAAGCTTTACATTTGCCATCCCTCTGAAACACGTCATGGGATTTTTCGAAAATTACGATAAGCTAATCTACGGAACTAAACACGTGCTCACACTCATGCGAGCGAGTGATACGAACGCAATCTTCAAAGCAGCGGCAGCGGCCAATGGTAAAGTCATTTTAAATAGCATCAGCTGGCTCGTTTCACGTGTCACTGCCTCGGACGAGCAGAAGCTTAAACTATACAATCTCATCGACCATGGAGCGACCGTGGATTTAGGATTTAGGCCCTGGCATTACGATAGCTGCGTGCGCCCTCAAAATACCAGCTTCACTTGACGGCGTGCTGACTACTTCAGCTGTTGAAAAACCGAGGTGGATAGTTTTAGCTTTTCAAACAAACAAGCAGGACTCTTTAGTCAAAAACCCCGGTGTGTTTGACCACAGCAGTCTGCAAGATGCACACGTGACTCTAAATTCCGAAAGATATCCGTTTCTCGATTTAAATACCAATTTTGCCACTGGATAGTACGTTGGTCTGTACAGAATGGCGCAGCAATTTAGGCAGCTTTGCTACGATACCAACGACTTGAGTTTTGACTTGATTCAGTTCAAAAAAGCCTATCCTCTCGTGGTGTTGGATTGCTCCAAACAGTCCGAGTGGCTTCAATCGGGAATCGTGGATGTACAAGTCAAACTGAAGTTTAGAGCAGCCGTGCCAGCTAACACTACTTGTCACGCTCTTCTCATTGGAGACAGGAAAATGAATCTAAAGTTGGACAGAGGCAAAGTCGAAGTTGTTTATTAAATAATAATAATAAAAAAGATAATATGGCGCTCAAAACAAGATCACGAAAAAAGAAAGGCGGCTTTTTGCCATTAGCACTGTTAGGACCGATTTTAGCCGGGATCGGAGGGTTGGCGGGCGGAACTGCGGGAGTGGTCTCTGCCGTAAAAAAAAGGCACGAAACAATGCAAACGTTCTTGCTGAACTAGTGCAACATCACAAGCAAGTGGAAAGTTCCAGCTCGAAGAAAAAAAAATTAATAAAAAAAGAAGCAAAAAAAATTGCCCCATGGCAGAGGTCTTTACTTAAGACCACCCAAGGTTTAATCGATTTTAATACACCTTTAACGAACTTTGATTTAAATGGATTGGCTAGAGTAATGAAAATTCCAAAATTCAGAGGTACTTTTAGTAAAGACACGCTTCCCTTAAACTTTGGCCTACTGGTGAAAACGGAATAGTAAACTTGGAAGATTTCCACGATGGAGACGGAAGTCACTAGGTAGCTATCGTGCTAGGTAGCACCGTTTCGGGAGAACCTTGTTATTTCGATAGTTTTGGCAACATGGGCCCTCCCCGGTCTGTGGTAAACTACTTGGGACCAGGAATTAATACAATTACGAACGCGTACAAAACTTTGACCAGATTTGGTGCTGTCACTTTTGCTTATTTTTTCTAAGTGCCTTCTCTAAGGCTCGTAATTACGAGGCTGTTTTAAATAGGATGAGACGAGTCATCTATTGAAAACTTACATGCAAATCTAACTGGAAATAAACGTCTTCTGGGTGAAACTCTTCGAATTTTGTCTATTACGTAAGAAATTTCGAAAACGGTAGCTGTCGAATGTTCGTCCTTTAGTTTAGTAATGTAAAGGGCGCTTGTTCCTATTTTACATTTAGCAACGAGTGCAACACTCGGGTCGCTGTAGTAGAAAATTGTTTTATGAATTAAACCTGGACTCGTACACACGAAGCTCGAGAGAGGACCGGAATTAACAAACCAATCGCTCTTTTTTTCCAAAGGGCTTTTCATGCAGAAACTGATCAGCATGAAACTGTTTTCATGCACAAATTTCTTCGTAGCCGCATCACTCAGTAAAGTAGGTTCGCTTAGATTTCTAATCGGTTTGCTCGTGGTATTACAGTATTCTTGTTGCTCATCTTGTAACAAACAATTGCTGTCGACAAATACCTTAGTAACAGCATCGTTCGGTAAGGTAGGCTAGGTTCGCTTAAATTTCTAATCAACTTGTGCGTCGCGTTGAAGTATACTTTTTGGTCGTCTTGTAATAAACAATTCCTATCGACGTACACTTTTGATGCTGCATCAGCAGCATGTTGGGGAAAGCTATATCCTTAATTTGCTTCTTCCTCGCGTAGAAATTCCCGTCAGCATCAGCTACATACAACGTATTTTTTTCCATACTAGAAATGGCGGAAGCCAACTCGTCGGTGAGAAGAGTAATGGCAGGAGGCAAGTCGGTTTTAGGTTTCTGAACGTCCATTGCCGGAGTACCGATCTGAGAATAATTTACCACATCTTCAGGCTCAATAGCAGCTCCTACTTTAGTTACACACTTGCTTTGCATGTCGTAGTTGTTTTCGGGAGTTAAAACATATCCTAGTCCCGGCTGTCCTCTCAGACCGACACTCATCACTTCACCCGCTTCCCCCCTCGTTCGTTTCAATGCTTGTCCAAACTTATTGACCGACATCTTTTTTAAATATGCGAAATTTTTTTAAATGAGGCTTATTTTAAAATTTCTCGTATATAATAAAAGGAAGAACCTCAAAATAAATAATTAACCTCAAAATGTCTCAACCATCATGGCAAACGAATCTTTCCAATCTCTTGCAAATAAACTTGCTGAAAGTTAAGAACGACAAAGGCACAAAGATTAACAATGGTGTAAAGTTTTCCTTGTCTCCTTCAATTCAGTTTCAAGATTTAAAGGGTACGGGGACTCCCGATTCGGACGAAAAGTCGAAATATAAAGGCTGGATTTCACCCAGCGACCCAGAAACTCAAAAATTGTTAAAAAACCTAAAACGGTACATCTGTAAAAAACTAGAGATCGAGTTTGATGAGAAAAAACCCGTGTCCTTGACTACGTTCAATTATCCCAATTCTATGCACGCGGCTTACCCCTGTTACCCCTCTTGCGAAAAGGTGAATGAAGGAGACAAACCGCTCTGTCTCAGAACTTGGGTGTACAAGAACATTCACAAACTAGAGGGAAACTTAACAAAAATGTTATCGACAAACCCTGGTTTAACTTGCCATCTTACGACGATTTAAACTTGACGGAATTCACCGAGAAAATTACCGCAGTATATGTCACTAATGATTCTCCCATCAACGTGAAATTATGGTGCAACATAGACTATGGAGTAGCTCTTTCAGATGTTTCCAACGACAAATTTACGGATGAAGACTTAATGGGTTTGGTATCTCTGTAAACATTAAAAAAATGTGTAAATAAAAAAAGCTATGGAAATTAAAAACTATGACTTTTTCATACCTAAGAAAGAACCTAAAAATCATCCATTTCTACCTTCGAATATCAGATGTCTAATCATAGGACCCGCAAATTGCGGAAAAAGTAACTTACCGTTTAATTTAATCTGAAAGAAAGATGGCTCGACTATGACCGGTTATTTATTTACAGTAAAATTTTATGTCAGTCAAAGTACAAACCTTTGCAGTCTATATTTGGTGAAATTGAGAAAAAAATAGGACGGAATGTCGCTTTTTTTCACGATTCTCAAATTGATTTAATTCCACCCGAAGAACTGGACCCTAATTATCGAAACCTGATTGTTTTTGATGATTGCCTTTTGGACAAGCAAAAAAACATCGAACGTTACTTCGCTCAAGGGCAGAATTCAAATGCCGATGTTTTTTATTGTAGTCAGTCCTACACGAGAATTCCTAAACAAGTAGTTAGAGACAATGCAAACTTATTAATTCTTTTTCCGGTAGATGAGTTAAATTTGAAACACGTTTACGAAAATCACGTTGCTCCTGACATGGAATTTTCAGACTTTAAAACGTTGTGTTAAAATTGTTGGAAAAAGCCTATCGGGTTTTTATCGATTAACAAAACGTTAAACGAGGGTAGATATAAACGTTCATTTTTGCATATTAAACAAACGAATGGAAACAAAACGATAAATCGCAAAACTCAAAAGACGTTTAACTAAAAAGTTTTTAAATCAACGTTCGGGGGAGAGAGAACAAGAAGAATCGCTACAAAATTTTTTTAAACCAGTAGTAAGCACCCTGAAACCGAGACCGGTCCTCGATGCAGCCATGCAAACTACGCCAATTAAAAACACTTTAGCCATGCAAACTACACCGATAAAATTTACAAAGAAGGAGGTAGTGATGAAGAAGAAAGTTACGAAGATGACTACGAATCATTGACTCTCTCACCGTCCCCTGCACCTAGTCAGAAAGCATCTCTCGATTACAGCCTCGCCCAATATTCAAGTCCGGCTGTAACTCCTATAATGCGAATTCCACCACACTCCAAAACTGAATATGTGACAACGAGCACTGGTCCAAAACTCACCCCTACATATTCCGCAGTGCAAGCTAGACGCATTTCTACCCCACCTGAGCTTCCTAATATCACAACACTAAGGTCCCTCGATAATTTGTTACCTGGTCAAAATATAGGAGACACTGCTAAATATTTCCTGATAAAATTTTTCGAAAATTCCCAAGACACTGACCCAGTATTCGGGTTACAGTATGATAAGAAAAAAGGTGAGCTGACCTTCGGTAATGATCCCCCTGTGGGCTGGGGGTAGAATAAGCCCACCGTACCCCTGCGTGTCGTAGAAGGCGACTAAAAGGGAACCCAAGATCACGGTCTGCTAGTGTGCCAAGGGTCTGCGTGGCGGAGGGTTTTTAGTCCGTCTTGAACACTAGCAACCTCAACACTACGGTTTGCGAGTGCGCCTACGGTGTGTATGGCGGGCAGGTTTAACACCCGTCGTAAGCACTAGTCGGAAAGAGGTGAAGGGACATCCGGACAAACCGGGCCCAGGGTGGCTGCTTAGAGGATGTTTGGTGGTTTGAATCCCCTTTTGGGTTTGATTCCAATTTGCCCGTTCTGGCCACTGGGCTTTTCATCCTTATCCCCCAGCATGTTGGCCGTGTGCTGCAACCTAGTAATCCGTGGAGGCGGAGATCCTGGCTTTTGGGCTTTGGCTCCTTATTCCGGAGGACGGGTGGCCTGGGCGAGCCGGTCTAAGGTCAATCGGCTATGACCTTTCGGGTCCTGTCGATGTGGGGAGGCGGTTTGTACTGTATCCATCTGCATCACGGACCCGAACTGTTTGGGTTATCGACGGAGGTGGTGTGTACGGCTTCCTTGGTGGCCTCGCCTCTCAGCATGCTTAGGCTGCCACCTCTCGGAGATAGAGGGCGGTGTTAGCTTCCTGGTGCAGGGCCCTGGATATGCGGCTTCCGGCCCTGCATCACCCGAGTGCCGCGCAGGGCTTTATTTTCTGGGGAGCGCACCGCCGCGACTTCTTTTTTGCTTTCAATGGCAACTTCTTCCCCCCTTTCACCCACAAAAATTTCTTCCCTCCAAAATTCTTCCCCTCCTCGCCGCACTAGCAAGCGCCAGAGGAGGGAACCTGAGATGGTTGGGCCTGGTGCCCAGTTACCAGACCTTAGTAAGAGTCGGGACCAAGTTCCAAAGTTCCTGGTGGTGATAGACGAGGGCTGAGATGTTACGCAACTCGGTCCATTCGCTGTACACAAAGCTTTGAAAGGGATCTGTGGTTCTGATCCAAAGAGTGTCTCTCGGCTCCGTGCTGGGGGATACCTTGTGGAGGTTGCAGACGATGGTCAGGCGAAGAGGCTTTTGAAAGCGAGTGCTCTGGGGTCATGCCCAGTGCATGTCGAGCCGCATCGTACCTTGAACAGCAGCAAGGGGGTCGTGACATGCTTCGATTTGAGGGGTCTCAGTGATGATGTCATCCTGGGGGAACTCAATTCACAGGGTGTTACGGCTGTGAGGCGTTTGACACGGAAAGGCGAGAATGGTGCCCAGCCAACTGACACCTTTTTCCTGACCTTTGATACGCCAGTTGCACCGCAGCACATTACTGCCGGTTACCTGCGCTTGAAGGTCAGGAGTTACGTTCCGAATCCGATGCGGTGTTTCCGTTGTCAACGCTTCGGCCATACCAGCAGCTCATGTAAAGGTAGGCCTACCTGTGTTTCCTGTGCTCAGGCAGCCCATGAAGGCGCTGACTGTGCTGTCCCGGAGCAGTGCGTCAACTGCGGTGGTCAGCACCAAGCCTCTTCACGGGACTGTCGTGTTTATGTTGAGGAACGTCGAGTGCAGGAACTAAAGGTGAAGGACGGGCTTTCCTACTCGGAAAGCCAAACTATCGGCGCCAGCTATGACACGTTCTTTTGCTTAGGTGTGCAGTGAGCCATTGCCTGGCCCAGTTAGTGAGTCTGCTGATTTGGCATATTTACGCGCTGAGCTCAGGTCTTTGACGACGACGGTGGGTAAGCTTATAACTTTGTTGACTCTGCAACATCCATCTCTGCAGGGTCTTTTGGGTCCTTCGGACCCAGTTGCTGCCTTGGCGTCTACATCTGCCCAGCCTGCAAATGCTTCTGCTCCTGCTGCTGTTTCTGCTGCTGCATCTGTTCCCAGGCAGGTTAAGGCTTCAGCTAAGCCTCCACCTGCCCGGAGTGAACCACAGAAAACGTTGAAGAAGAAGGCTCCTGCTGGTAAAGCCTCAACACCACCCGTGAGGACGTCGCCACCAGGAGAGAAGGTGAAACGGTCGTTGAACGGCCAGCTTGCTGAGGGGTCCATTGTGTCCCCTCAACATCTTGATGATACTTTGCCCATGGAGCAGGGAGAGATTTCCTGTTCCAATTCTCCGGAACTTTTTCCTCCTTCCGAGGACAACTTCGTTCTGAACCTCACTCCATCTTTTGATTCGGGTGAGGATTCGGATGTTTTCGGATCGCCCAGAGGAGGAGTTGAGGAGAATGATTCCATCTTCAGCCCGCCCTAATGCCTGCGGATGCTATCGTTCAGTGGAACTGCTAAAGTTCCATGCCGAAGAGCTGCCGCTGCTTTTGTCGCATTGGCGACCTCTGTGCTGCTGTCTACCGTCTGGATGCTGACCCTGTGCCGCGTGCACATGGTGGTATTGCAGTGCTGGTTCAACACTCTCAGCCGCATGCCAGTGTGCCTCTGCACACTAGGCGTCAGGCGGTAGCAGTTAGAGTTTCTTTCCACTTCGATATTACTGTCTGTTCGCTTTATTTGCTACCGGATGAAGTCTTTGGGGTTGGTGACCTGGAGGACCTGGTCCGTCAGCTTCCTGCCCCTTTTCTGTTGCTGGGCGACTTTAACAGCCACCATGTCCAGTGAGGGGGACCTCATACAGACAACAAAGGGAGGATCCTTGAGGAGTGGATGCAGAGGGGGTCTGTTTGCATCCTGAACGATGGAGCCATGACACACTGTAACCTGGCCACGGGCAATTGGTCAGCGGTGGACTTAGCCTTTTGTTCGCTGGCCATCCCAGTTCACTTCACTTGGGATTTTACTGCCGATCTGCATGGAAGCAATCACCTCCCTATTGTGTTGTCCACAACACAAGGGGGTTCTGTGGCTTCCAGGCCAGCCCGGTGGGCGCTTAAACGTGCTGAATGGCCGGCATTTGCTGAGGCTGCTGTATTTCAGCGTGCGGTTGAGGACTTTTCTGAAGTGGATGAACTTTCCACTCATTTCGCTGACGTGGTCCTTGCTGCTGCTTATGCTATTATCCCGCGTACGTCCACTCAGCCGCGGCGGGTTCCTGTTCCGTGGATGACACCTGCTTGCGGGCAGGCCATTCAGGCCCGCCGGCGAGGGTTGCGTGCATTTACAGGCAGCCCAACTGCTGACAACTTTGTAGCCTTTAAGCGCTGTTGTGCCCGTGCCAGGTTTGTCATCCGTGAGGCTAGACGTGCTTCGTGGGCAGTTTATGTTTCGTCGATCACGCGCTCCACACATTGTCAGGAGGTGTGGCGGAAGGTGCGCCAGATCTCGGGGAAGACCGTGCCTTCCCCGGTTTCACAGCTGAAGGTGGCGAATACCGTGATCTCTTCTGTGCCGGATATCGCCGACTGTCTTGCGTCTGCGTTTGCGCAGGTCTCGAGTGATAACCATTATGATCCTGGTTTCCTCAGAATAAAGCGTAGTGAAGAGGCTCACCCTCTAGACTTTCGCTCCGATGGGCTGGAGGAGTACAATTTACTAATCACCAGGCAGGAATTTGTTTCTGCTTTGTCCAAGTGGCATGACTCCGCTCCACGGCCTGATGATGTTCACTATCACCTGTTGAAACATCTGCCTCTTGCCTCCCAGCAGTTCTTGCTGGAGATGTTCAACCGTGTGTGGGCAGAAGGCTGTGTTCCGGCAGCGTAGAGGACAGCAGTGGTCATCCCGATTGTGAAACCGGGCAAAGACCCTAGTGCTCCTTCCAATTATCGCCCAATTGCTCTGACTAGCTGTGTCTGTAAACTTATGGAACGGATGGTCGGTGAGAGGTTGGTCTGGGTGCTGGAATCACGGGGATTCTTATCTGCGTCCCAGTGCGGCTTTCAACGGTTTCGGTCAACCATTGATCATCTGGTTTCCCTTGAATCGGATGTGAGGGAGGCTTTTCGCCTGCGTCAACATCTGGTTCAGGTTTTCTTTGACTTGGAGAAGGCGTATGACACGACGTGGCGTTATGGGATTTACCGTAATCTCTATAACTATGGCTTGAGGGGACAGATGCCACTGTTGCTTTCTGCTTACCTGTCAGGCCGTTCTTTTCACGTTTGTGCCGGGGCGACTCTTTCCCGCCCGTTTGTCTTGGAGAATGGTGTGCCTCAAGGAGGTGTTCTTAGTGTCATCTTGTTTGCTATAGGGATCAACCCCATTGCTCAGCAAGCTGCTGTTCCCCAGTCATTGTTTGTCGATGACTTCGGCCTGCGCTTTCGGGCAGCTGGCAAGCAGACCTGCGAGAGGCAGCTACAGCTAGCAATTAACAAAGTCCAGACCTGGGCGGTACGTAATGGTTTCCGGTTTTCTCCGGACAAGACTGTGTGCATCCACTTTTGCCGCCAACGAACACTGCACCCGGATCCTTGCCTGTACTTGGGACAGGCACAAATTCCTGTTGTCCCACAGGCACATTTCCTGGATCTGGTGTTCGATTCCAGTTTGTCTTGGCTTCCACACTTACGTCAGCTTAAAGACAAGGCTTTGCGGGCGCTTAACATCTTGCGGGTCCTGTCGGGCACTTCATGGGGTGCCGATAGCGCTGCCATGTTGCGCTCTACCGGGCCCTTGTCCGCAGCAAACTTGATTATGCGTGTATGGTCTATGATTCGGCTAGAGACTCTACTCTCCAGATGTTGGACACTGTGCATCACAGTGGCCTGCGTGTGGCGACTGGGGAATTTCGAACTTCTCCAGTGGTCAGCCTCTATGCTGAGGCCTCGGATCCACCTTTGGCCATTCGTCGGCGACGGCTTGCCATTCAGTATGCTGTGCGTTTGCGTGCTGTGCAATCCAGTCCTGCTTGGTCTATGGTTTTTGGGCCAGACTTGCGAGTCGGTGGACTCAGGGTGGGTAAGGGTGATTTCCGCGATAGGCTCCAGCAGTCCTGTCAGGAGATAGCCTTTGAAATGCCCTGCGTCTTGAGGCTTGGGAGGATGCCAGTTGCCTCTTGGCTTGTCCCAGGTGGCAGTTTCATTTTTGCTTTGGCGTCCGTCCCGAAGGGTTCCAGTCTACCAGCAAGGTACTTACAGGAGTTCCGGCGGCTGAGTTCTCAGTACGCCGGTTATCAGCGCCTGTTTACTGATGGGTCGAAGTCAGACATTGGCGTGGCGTGTGCTTGTGTGTGTAAGGGAGTAACGGTTGCCCATCGCCTTCCATCAGGCTATTCTGTGTTTTCTGCAGAGCTTTTGGCTCTTGGTTTGGCGGTGGAATGGATCCTTAACCTTCAGGGCACGCATTTCATTATCTTTAGTGATTCCATGAGTGCCCTGGAGTCCTTGGCGAATTACAATCCTCGGAACCCCTTGACACAACGTGTCCAAGCTTTGCTTTCCCGCTTGCCTGGCCAGCGGAAAACCGTGCTTTTCTGCTGGATCCCGGGCCATGTTGGGTTAGCAGGGAATGAACAAACTGATTCTGCTGCGAAAGGGGCCCTTTCTGGCCCTCTCGGTAGGGATCTCAGCCTTGTTCCCTCAGATGCCTTTCCAACTCTGCATCTGAGGTTACACGCTTTTTGGCAAACCTTGTGGGACATACAGGACGGTAATAAATTACGGGCCATTAAAGGCACTGTCGAGGAGTGGCACTCGGCGTGTCGCCGCAGTCGCCGTGAGGAGGTTGTGTTGGCCCGTTTGCGAATTGGTCACACCCGACTTACTCACTGTTTCGTTTTGCGGGGGTTTGACCCTCCTGAATGTTATTGGTGTCGACGGCCACTTACGGTCCGGCACTTACTTGTTGATTGTCGCCATCTTGATGGTGTTCGCCGTCGTTTCCGTCTTCCGCATGACATTGCGCGTTAGCTGGGCGATAAGTCTGTCCTCCTGTCCGGTGTTTTTCAATTTTTGCAGGAAGTACAGATGTATGACAAGATTTAGATTAGGGGTTTGAATAACATCTCTGTAATGTGTGGTGCAGTGGCAACCCGGACCACTGCACTGTGACTGAGTTTGGCGCTAATGACCAAGTTGTCGATGCACCATTAAGCCTCAATCCCCCCCCTTCGGTAATGAAGTCGTTAAAATCTTTGAGAATGATATAATAGTCGAGGGGGAGCAATACGTGGGAAGATGGGGCTTTGGAATTTGCTAGTTTTTAAAAATTTGAAAGAAACTACCCTCGTGCCGGAAGTTAAAGCAGTTTACGTGGCCATGTTAAAAAATACTAACGCTATTTATCAGAACAACGACCCAAAAACTAATAAACCCAAATCTAATTGTAGCACGAAGTACAGGACTGTTATCGCTCCAATTTGGGAAGACATGAAGAAAACAGGGACGGGTATGGTTAAAAAAGCGGGTAGTAGAGTTGATTATAAATATTATGATAATCCTAATGATTTGATTAATCGACTGAGACTTTTGTATAAATCTGCTTTGGCCGGCCACGACGGACATAGAAATGAAATGGTCGAAATTTTATCAGAAATGCAGCAAAGACAAATCATAACTGCTCAGGAAAAAAGGGTTGCTTATCAAAATTTAGGTTTAGATTAAAAAAATTGTATATAAAACAAAGAACCATGGAATCAAAAAATATCAAGATGAGGTACTGTGTCAAATGTAAACGTCAAACTTCTAACGGCCCCGAGCCGTCCGTTATTATCACCGCAAAAAATAACAGATAGATGCAGGTTGTATTTTGCGAGGTGTGCGGGATGAAAAGAGCTTCCTTTATCAAGTCTGGGAAAGGAATCGTAAACAAACTCATAGATAAGTTACCTCTCGAAATGCATTTGCCGGGCTACCAATACTGCGGTCCGGGAACTAAACTTGAAAAAAGATTGGCTCGAGGAGACCCGGGAATTGATAAACTAGACGAAGCGTGCAAAGAACACGACATCGCTTACTCCGAGGGCTCGGACTTAAAGGATCAGCAGTGATCAAAGAGTGAGAGATGATACTTGGAGGGAAAAGCTAGCTGCTTCGATCGTTAAGAAAATCATGAAAACAAAAGTTAAGTTTGGAATGGGAAAATAAAAAAATGGATCAACTCGTAAAAGAACTTCACAAACCAGCCCAAAAAAATTTTCAGAGACGGAAAGTGATTGTACTGAGCCTAAACGATCTATGGCAGTCTGACTTGGTCGAAATGATACCGTACGCTAACCTAAATAAAGGGTTTTACTACTTACTAACCTGCATTAATGTCATGTCCAAGTTCACTTGGGCCATTCCCATAAATCTAAATCTGGCGTCGATGTTACCGAAGCTTTCAGGAAAATACTCGTGGGAGTGACACCCCCTAAAAATGTACAAGTCGATTTAGGTAGCAAGTTCTACAACAGAGACTTCAAAGCCCTACTTAAGCATCATAACATCAACATGTACTCTATGTACTCTGAGAAGAAAGCGAGCGTGGTAGGACGTTTCAACAGAACCCTAAAAACTCGAATGTGGAAAAGATTCACTAGGCATTGGACTTACGAGTGGACGCACATTATCAACGAGTTAGTTTCCAATTACAATGACACGGTTCATTCTGCCATAAAATTTAAACCGAGGGAAGTAACCAAACGTCACGAACCGTTGTTGAGCCGAACTAGTACTAAACGGTTGTTGAACAAACCCAAATTTGCCGTAGGAAATAAAGTCAGGATTTCTAAAGTTAAGAAAATTTTACTAACGAAGTTTTCACGGTCCGCAAAGTGCAAAAAACTCAGCCAGTTACTTATCTTCTAAAAGACGAGTCGGGTGAACCGGTGTTCGGAGGTTTTTACGAACCGGAACTTCAAAAAACTCTTGTTCCCAATTTGTTTTTAGTAGAACATGTATTGCGTAAGAAGAAAGGAAAAGATGGACAAATGCTTTACTTTGTTAAATAGAAGGACCATGACTCCAAGTACAACAGCTGGACGGACAACATTAGCAATCTTAAATAACTATGTTCTTCCTTTTTTTTCCATATAAAAATATTTCGATGCAATAAACATTAAAAAAAATTAATTTTTTTCCCTTTCTTTCCTCAATTTTTTTCTTCCATTCCTCAACTTTTTTTTCCTTAATAATAAAAAGAGATAAATATTTTAGTCTCACAATGGATAAGAAAACTTTCACATGTGTTTTCTGCGCTAGCATTTTCCCATCACAAGCCGAGCTGTGGGAACATCTACGGTTCCATCACCCATTTGATGCGGAAGAATGTACTTGCTTCCACGACAAGCTACCTGACTTTCTCAAGAGTGAGTCACCCCCATCTCGAGATTAAGGATTGGGTCACCGGCAATACGAGAATGTGTCATTGGTGATCCGCTTCAATTCCTGATATCTATACGTGTGGCACTGCAGGCGATGCTAGAAGTTTGTTTACAGCAACTTGTAAACTGCAAAGCCTAGATCAGCTTGGGCATAGAGTTTGCTAGGGATGGAGCATTCATTCAAGCGGGATTCTGGTCGAGATATTCCGAAATACACAATCCCAACGACATTCCCGCTCTGCTGGACGAGGCCTTTGAAAAAATCTAAGAATCCATCGATGCTTTCGCCGAGTGGGGCAGCGGCTGGGTTATATCTCGCATCCATAACCTATTAATCAGAGTGTCGAGGTATAAGCCACTGCGAGCATCGTCGTACATCTCTCTTCCAAAAGCGCTCGCTGGCAAGAAGAATGCGATAGTGAACGTCCAAAATTTATATGATCACAAATGCGCTCTGTATTCCGTCTGACCGCGGGTTTGCAATTGGCACTGTCGACCCGGAAGATTACCAAGAGATGGGGATATGCTCGATACTTCCGCGCTGTCCTACCCTACTAACTTCGTTCAAATCGACAAGTTTGAAAAGGAGAACAATCTTTCGATCAATATCATCGGTTATAGCCACGAAGAGGAGTTACACCCACTTCGCGTCTCTAAAAACTTGGACGGACTTCCGATTGACCTTCTCTATCTGTATGACGACGACGACGATGATTCGGAAACCTTAAACACTCATTACTGCGCCATTACTGATATAGCTGCTTTTCTACGTTATCGAGGTTCGGGCTCCCATGCCAAATTCTATTGTAGGAACTGTTTCGCCGGTTTCGGAGGATAATGAATGCTCCTGACCCATAGGAAAGAATGCTTCAAAATTAACCCCATTCAAGCTCTTAGATTCAAGAAGCTAGGAGAAAACTCTCTCGCATTCAAGCACTTTAGCCGTCAAAATCCCTTCCCTCACATCATATACGCTGATTTTGAATGCCTCCTTCCCCCCGTTCAAACTGCTCAACTTGATGCTTTGACTAGTTCAACCACCGAAATCCATCAACACCTTCCTTGCAATTTCGGCTATGTCTTGGTGGGACACGACGGGGAGATTATACGTCACAAGTACCACTTGCGAGAAAGTAGTATGGCTAACTCTAGAGTGTTATACTACGTTACAGGCTAACAGAGTCCCATGCTTTTTTGGTAACACATTTGAATCCCTGGGGGGGTGGAGCGTGCATCTAGGGTGTCTGCAGTAGCCCTCAGACCCCTAGCCGTGCCTGCAGTAGCCCTCAGACCCCTAGCCGTCGATGTGCGTTGGTTG
>JAHWFP010092921.1:0-10935 GCA_023313725.1 Lithobius niger | reverse complement strand
ACAATGATTTTCGTTCGCTTCGCTCACTCAATCAGCGCAAACATTTCCTCAGAAACGTGACTGAATCAATATCTACACCAAGAACCACATATCACTTGTAATTTGTGTTAATACTACACTTTAGATAGGTTTTCTTGTTTCACTTATTTTAAGAATTTTTTTTCTGTACGTCCTGCCCAGTACAGATTTTGCTCATTCGACGTCGTCTCGCTGCGCTCGAAGAGATTTCTTGTTGCAACTCGTATGCTGCTGTCAGACGCACCCAACAAAAATGACTATACAGGGTACCAAAGCGTACCCAATGATGCTCATTCTTTCACCACAATGGTACTGGATGATTACACCTGGAGAGTTGGGCAAATGACTTAACGTATAAACGCTGTAAAATCTTGCTCTTTGAAACGTTACAAAATTCAGACGTAGAAATATTCTTGACAGCCTTTTTCGTTATCAATCTACGTCATTAAGGACGAACGATGTGCGTGCGTTTGTACCTCTACTCCTATGGTACCACAGCACCTACAAAGATGGGAGTAGGCCCAAAGGAAAGATAATTAAATTACACACAGTATAGGCCTATTTTCATCGCTGTAACTTGATATCATATCAAAAACCAAAACTGGTAAAAGGGGACGCGAAGTTCCGAATGGTTCGGCCCTTCAAAGGAGTGATATCAACACACCAAAACATTCGCCAAGTTAATCGCACCGCTTAATAGTTCGAAGGTTAAATGAAAACCAGAACATTGCTACTTTGGGTATAGCGGAGTCGCTCACTTCGCTCGCTCATTCCGCCACGTATCGCTTCGCTCGAAGATATTTCTTGTTGCAACACTTATGCGAAGACGGACAATTCCATACCAAAAACAAACAGTCAAATGATCAAGCAAACGATCAGTGTAGTCCGTGTTTTTTGTAAGGTTTCAGTTCATAAACAAACGGTAACTGCACCTACTCTTTCTTTTCTGTAATAGAGCTTTTGTGCTGGGGCCAATGACGTTTTATCCAACGTAGAAAGTCACTACTGAATAAATATTTAGCCTACTATACTAAATGTATTTAGGAAAAAGTGCTGTTTCCGATGACAAACTATTTTCGTTCTCCTCGATTAGCGCAATGCCCTGGAGCCAATGACCTTTTATCCAACGTACTCAATACATACACTTAGTCTACTACTTACGAACTGTATTTAGGAAAAATTGCTGTTTCTGATAACAAACGCTGATTTTCGTTCGCTTCGCTCACTCAATCAGAGCACACATTTCCTTAGAATCGTGACTGAATCAATGTAACACAAAGAACCACACACCACTCGTAATTTGTGTTACTACTACACTTTGCATGGGTTTTCTTGTTTATTTTATTTTACGAATTTTTCTTTACGTCCTGCTTAGTACACATTTTTCCATTAACGGCTTATCATTTCTGATGATCTCTCATTTGGCGAAACAGCAGCAGAGCGTCAAGTAAAACAGCACGGTTTGAATGGAAGTTAGGTCGACACAAGACACTAACTCGTAACCAAATAAAAACTTTTTGTGTTTTAGCACAAATAAAGAGGGAACCGGCTGTTGACTTTACGTAAACACTATCCACCCAAAACCAAAACTGGTAAGAGAAGCCGCCAAGTTTACAAAAAGGGTCGGCCTTTCAAAGTAGTGATATCATTCAACCAGGGAAAGGCCACCAAGGTTAATCCTATTAGCCAAGTTAATCGCACCTACTAATAGTTCGAAAGTTAAATGAAAACTAGAAGATTGCTAGTAGCGGTAGCAATCTTCAAGTTTTCATTTAACGTCCAAAGTATTATTCTGTGCGATTAACTTGGCTAATAGGATTAACCTTGGCGGCATTTCCCTGGTTGAATGATACTACCAGGGAAAGGCCGCCAAGTTTTGGTTTTGGGTGGATATCACGACTTTCATACGCCTGTGAATGTACAAAAAATCCCAAGGTATAATTGTCATCCATACCTTTTTTGTCTGGATGTATTATATTGTATGAATGTTCTCATTCATAATTTTCACATTTGCTATTGTCATTCCAAATAAATTAATAACAAGCCTAACAGTATGATAATTGCAAGGACCTAATCAATACCTATGGAATAAAAGATACCCTGTGTCTTATTGAACCAGTAATGAGAAATTTATTCGGGTCGGGGGGCATATAATTCATTTTGAATTCGCGTACCGTAAAAAAAAACGATTTGGATTTGGTGGGGAAAAAACGACCAAACCTTTGCAATAAAAGATACTCCGTCTCTTCGTGAACCATTCTGCATTTTTTAATTGAGGCCCCAGCCTTATGCCATGCGCCCCAAAGCAACAAAACGTGCTACACTACACAACACTAAAGCACCTAATACCTACACAGTCAAGACCAAAACAACAACAACAAAGACACAACATCATCCAGTGCACCAGCACTGCAGTCACTGTAACCACGTATTTGCAACAACAATGAATTCTGACTGCTGAAACGATAAGCGTGTAACGATAATCTACTGTTGGATGACAATACAAACAATGGTTACAACAATACTTTTGCACTTACGAGCCACTTCAGGACCACGTGCTTCTAGCTGCAACCCCCATTTTAGAAAAAGGCACTTCCCATATGACGCTTTACCTGTCTGCCGAAATTTAGACGTGTCGTTATACCCTATGAGAATTAACACGGGAGCCTGCGGACTAGTTACTAGTTACTAGCCAATAGTTACTAGTTACCAGTAACAGAAATCAACGTTACTGAGGACACTTTCTCTCCATGAAGGACACGTTCCCACATTTTCGTGTTGAGTTTTTCTTTGTTAGTGAACCCAAGACACCTGATTCAAACGATTTGCAAAAATTTCTACCGCATGGGGAATTTACACCAGTATGCTGAAATCACGTATAAGTTGGTTTCAGTTAAAAGACACAGTCTGCTAGTGAGCCGTCATCTAACAACAATTACACTCTAACAATTACGTTCTAACAATTAAGCTCCAACAACAATAAAACGTCTACTTGGCGGTGACACACTAGCGTGTGTCTAGATAGGCTAAATATACCTAGATACAGAATGCTAACATTGCAACTCTGGAATGACATTATTTGACCATTTTTAGTTTTGTTTACCACTTGTATTATGAACTGATGCACTAAGAAAAACTCGCACATTATTCGGATCACTTCCTTGAACATTTGTTTCATAATTTTTGCTAGCAGTGTTTGTCAGCACCATACGAGTTTCACAAAGAATTCTCCTCGAGCGCAGCGAGACGCGGTGGAATGAGCGAGCGAAGAATATTTTTACGTCTGCATCTGCATCATTTCAAACAGCAATATTCGAGCATTAGTGTTTACGTAAAGTCATATGCCGGTTCCTTCCTTATTCAAGCTAAGACACGAGCAGGTTTAGATATGAGTTACTGTTTTGTGTAGGCCTAACTTGCATTCAAACTGTGGCTTTGTTATTAAATTTGACGTTCTGCAGCTGTTTCGCCAAGTTAGGGGTCACCAGAAAGAGAAGGGATAAGAAGCTGATGGAAAAATCTGTACTGTGCAGGACGTAAAGAAAAAATTCTTAAAATAAGTGAAACAAGAAAACCCATGTACAGTGGAGTACTACCAAAAATGTCTAGTGATGTGTGGTTCTTAATGGTTACATTGATTCAAATTGCGAATCTGAGGAAATGTTTGCGCTGATTAAGTGAGCGAAGCGAACGAAATCAGCGTTCATCATCGGAACCAGCACTTTTTTCTAAATACATTTAGTAACAAATATAGGCTAAATATTTATTCATAGTGAAAATGACTGACTTTCTACGTTGGATAAAAGGTCATTGGCCCCAGCACAACAGTGAAACAGGTATAGATACAGAATGCTAACATTACAACTCTGGAATGACGTTATTTGACCATTTTTAGTTTTGTTTAAACTAAAAACCGTGGCGTGTTCTGTTGATGTGTGGTTCATGGTGGTCGGCTGTGGTGGTGGTCTTGTTTCTGAGGTTGCAGTGATTGAGTGAGCGAAGCGAACGAAAATCAGCGTTTGTCATCAGAACCAGCCCTTTTTAAAAACACTTTTAGTAAGTTGTAGGATAAATATTTATTCATTAGTGGAAATGACAGACTTTCTACGTTGGATAAAAGAAAACACGTGAAACACTATTGCTACATTGAACTTAATTGACCATTTTCAGTTTTGTTTAGCATTTGTATTATGAACTGATGCACTAAAAAAAAAACGCGCACATTATTCGTATCATTGCCTTGAACATTTATTCGATAATTTTTGCCGAGAGTGTCTGTCAGCACCAATATGAGTTGCAACAAGAAATCTCCTCGACCGCAGCGAGACGCGGCGGAATGAGCGAGCGAAGCGAGCGACTCCGCTAGTCTCTCCTCGTTAAAAAGATTCAATTTATGCTTGGTTGGTTGGTTGGGTGCTTGGTTGGGGTAGTTCGTCTTCTCCTCTGAAAGTGGGCCACAAATATGAGAAGTTTGCCAACCAAAAGAAAGGAAATTAATCCGTTCTTAGTGTAGGCATATTTTCAAAGTCCGTGCTGGGTCCGAAATGACCGAAATTAACGAAAACTGACCATTTGCAACAATCAGCAACAATCACTCAACAATGCCTCAACAATATATGACGTCATAATTGTTGTTAAATTTTTTTCGTGGTATAGCCTCGAAGCCGTCCGGGAACGTCCATCAACAATGGTCTAACAGCAACCGACCAACGAGGAGCGAGTCAATAACTTGTTGTTTACACTTACAATCAGTTAACACGCGCTGCTTTGCGTAACATATTATGTTTTAAAATTGGAGTCATTCGTCTCATCAAGTCTACAATTATACGGACAAATCCAGGACAAGAGAATAATCGTTTAGCAGTAATTCAAAGACAGAAAAAGATTAAATGCTAAATACTAAATTACTGTAGAAAATATCTTGACACCTGTATCATTTCAAACCGCAATATCGAGCATTAGATTTACGTAAAGTCATCAGCCGGTTACCTCCGTATTTGTGCTAAAACATAAGTTTTTATTGGGTTACGAGTTAGTGTCTTGTGTATGCCTAACTTACAATCAAACCATGCCGTTTTCACTTGACGCTCTTCTGCTGTTTCGCCACGGTGAAGGATCACCAGTAAGTGATAGGCCGCTAATGGAAAAATTTGTACTGAGCAGGACATAAGGAAAAATTCTTAAAATAAATGAAACAAGAAAACCATGTGGAGTGTAGTACTAACACAAATTACAAGTGATGTGTGGGTCTTGGTGGTTACATTGATTCAGTCACGTTTCTGAGGAAATGTTTTGCTCTGATTGAGTGAGCGAAGCGAACGAAAATCGGAGTTTGTCATCAGAAACAGTAGTATGCTAAATATTTATTCAATAGTGCAAATGAACGACTTTCTACGTTGGATAAAAGATCATTGGAACCGTGGCATTTTCACTTGATTTCTGAAGCTGTTTTGCCAAGTGAGGGGTCGTCAGAAAGTGAAGTGATAAGGAACCAATGGAAAAATCTTCACTGAGCAGGACGTAAAGAAAAAAATTCTTAAAATAAGTAAAACAAGAAAACCCATGTAAAGTGTAGTACAAACACAAATTAAAAGTGATGTGTGGTTCTTGGTGGTTGTATTGATTAAGTCACGTTTTTGAGGAAATGTTTGTGCTGTCATCGGAAACAGCATTTTTTCCTAAATACAGTTAGTAAGTATAGGCTAAATATTTATTCAGTAATGAAAATCAATCTGGTTAATCTTATTAAATGTGGCGAATGAGTAAACAAACAGAAAAGAAAGAGTAAGCGCAGTAACTGTTTGTTTTCGAACTGAAACCTTACGAAAAACACGTACTGCATTGATCATAAGCCGAATGAGCGAGAGCCGGTTCCTTCCTTATTTGTGTTAAAACATGAGCATCCTTCGGATATGAGTTAGTGTCTTGTGTAGGCCTAACTTACGTTCAAACCGTTGCGTTTTCTGTTGATGTGTGTTTCATGAAGGTCGTTTGTGGTGGTGGGCACGTTTCAGCAGTCACGTTTCTGTCACGTTTCTGTTACGTATTCCGTCACGTTTCTGAGAAAATGTTTGTGCTGATTGAGTGAGCGAAGCGAACGAAAATCACCGTTTGTCATAAGAAACAGTAGTAGGCTAAATATTTATTCAGTAGCCTATAGTGGAAATGAACGACTTTCTACATTGGATAGAGGATCATTGGAACAGTGGCGTTTTTATTTGATTTCTGCAGCTGTTTCGGTAAATGAGGGGTCAACAGAAGGTGAAGTGATAAGGAACCGATGGAAAATCTTCACTGAGCAGGACGTAAAGACCAAAATTCTTAAAATAAGTGAAACAAGAACACCCATATAAAGTGTATACTAACACAAATTACAAGTGATGTGTGGTTCTCAGTGTTACATTGATTCAGTCACGTTTCACACTAACAATAAGTTAACATATTATGTTTTAAAATAATTGGAGTCATTCGTCTCATCAAGTCTATATACGGATGGATCCAGGACAAGAGAAAAATCGTTAAGCAGTAATTCAAAGACAGAAAAAAATTAAATGCTAAATATTACTATAAATTGCGTGTAGAAAATATATTGACACCAGTAAAGGGTGCCAAGAATATTATTACGTCTGCATCTGTATCATTTCAACCAGCAATATTCGAGCATTAGTCACTGTTTACGTAAAGTCATCAGCCGGTTCCCTCCGTATTTGTGATAAAACACGAGCAGGTTTGGATACGAGTTATTGTCTTGTGTAGGCTTAACTTGCATCCAAACCGTTGCGTTGTCACTTGATGTTCTGCAGTTGTTTCGCCGAGTGAGGGGTAATCAGTAATAGAAGTGATAAGGAGCCGATGGAAAAAGCTGTACTGGGTAGGATGTAAAGAAAAAAATTCTTAAAATAAGTGAAATAAGAAAACCCATGGAAAGGAAAGCGTAGTGCTACCAACAATTTCAAGTGATGTGTGGTTCTTAGTGGTTATATTGATTCCAGCCACGATTCTGGGGTAACGTTTGCGCTGATTGAGTAAGCGAAGCGAACGAAATCAGCGTTCTTCATCGGAAAGATCACTTTTTTCTAAATACATTTAGTAAGTAATATAGCTAAATATTTATTCATACTAAAAATGACCGACTTTCTACGTTGAATAATAGGTCATTGGCCCCAGCCCAAATGTTTAACAGTTATAGATACTGAATGATAACATTACAACTCTGGAATGACATTATTTGACCATTTTTAGTTTTGTTTAAACTAAAAACCGTGGCGTTTTCTGTGATGTGTGGTTCATGGTGGTCACGTTTGTGAGGTAGCGCTGATTGAGTGAGCGAAGCAAATGAAATCAGCGTTCGTCATTGGAAATAGCACTTTTTCCTAAATACATTTAGTAAGTAATATAGGTTAAATATTTATTCATAGTGAAACTGACCGTCTTTCTACGTTGGATAAAAGAAAACACGTGAAACACTACTGCTACATTGAACTTATTTTACCATTTTTAGTTTTGTTTATCATTTGTATTATGAACTGATGCACTAGAAAAACGCGCACATTATTCCGATCACTTCCTTAAACATTTGTTTGATAATTTTTGCTGTGAGTGTCTGTTAGCATCAAAAGAGTTGCAACAAGAAATCTCCTCGAGCGCAGCGAGACGCGGCGGTTTGAGAAGTTTGTCAAAAGAAAGCAAATTAATCCGTTCTTTGTGTAGGCGTATTTTTAAAGTCCAAGCTGGGTCCTAAAAGACCGAAATTAACGAAAAATGACCATTTGCAACAATCAGCAACAATCACCCAATAATGCATCAACTATACATGACATCATGATTGTTGCCCAATTTTTTTCGAAATTATCTCTGGAACGTCCATCAACAATGGTCTGGCGGCAACGGACCAACGAAAAGCGAGTCAATAACTTGTTGTTCTCAGTAACAATCAGTAACGACGGGTAGCTTTTCGCAGTACTATTTTATTATCCGATTTAAAATTGGAGTCATTCATCGATTCTATAATAACTGACAATTCTAGGATAAGAGAATAATCGTTTAGCAGCAACACAAAGACAGAAAAAGATTAAATGCTAAATACTAAATTACGTATAGAAAATAAATTGACACCAGAAAAGGGTGCCAGGAATACTTTTACGTCTGCGTTTGTATCATTTCAAACAACAATATTCGAGCATAAGTTTTTACGTAAGGCCATCAGCCAGTTCACTCCTTATTTGTGCTAAAACACGAGCAGCTTTGGATAAGAGTTAGTTGTGTTGTGTCCTTGTGTAAGCCTGATTTACATTCAAGCCGTGGCGTTTTCACTTGATTACTGCAGCTGATTTGCCAAGTGAGGGGTTATCAGTAAGTGAAGTGGTAAAGAGATCAATGGAAAAATCTTCACTAATCAGGACGTTAAGAAAAAAAATTTTTAAATTAAGTGAAACAAGAAAACCCATGTAAAGTGTAGTAGTAATACAAATTTCAAGTGATGGGTGTTTCTTAGTGTAACATTGATCCAGTCACATCTCTGAGGAAATGTGTGCGCTGACTGAGTGAGCGAAGCGAACGAAAATCAGCGTTTGTCATCAGAAACAGCACTTTTCATAAACACTTAGTAAGTTGTAGGATAAATCATATCAAAACCAAAACTGGTAAAAGGTGCTGCCAAGATCCGAATGGTTCGGCCCTTCAAAGGAGTGATATCAACACACCAAAACATTCGCCAAGTCAATCGCACCACTTAATAGTTCGAAGGTTAAATGGAAACTAGAACATTGCTACTTTGGGTAGCAATGTTCAAGTTTTCATTTAACGTCCAAAGTATTATACGGTGCGATTAAGTTTGCGAATGTTTTGGTGTGTTGATATCACTCCTTTGTAAGGCCGTTCGGAATTAGGCGGCCCCGTTTACCAGTTTTAGTTTTTGATATGATATCAGTTCTTTTTCTTTAATGCTGTATTAGACTCAACTCCACTACTGTGCAGATGTGTAATAAAGTGGCACGTCAACAAGAAATAATTGGTTTTCCACAATTTGATACTACCTTTTGCCTATAGGCCGAACCATTCTCAACTTGGTTACCTTTTTATAGGTTTTTGGTTTGGTTTTAATTTTGTTGTAATTTGTTTTATTTCGTTAGTTTTGGTGTGTTTATGAAGGGCCGAACCACTCTCAACTTGGTGGCCTCTTCACCAGTTTTTGGCTTTGTTTATTTTGCTTTGTTTTTAGAGTTTGTTTATTTTTCGTGAACTGGACGTGAATACAATTTCTTTGGCAACGTTGTTTAGATTTATCGTGCTACACTAGTGGGTGTCTAGGCACGCACGTCAGTATACACGTTGTCATTGTCCGAACTTTGGCTGTCCAACGAGAGACGATGCCGACAATACTAACAATGGTTATAACAATCCCAACCAGGGGAAATAATATACTGGACATCATTTGCACCGAAAATGAACGGTTAATTTTTGGGATTCAGCCAAAGCCATGTTTGGGCACTAGTGACCATGAAATGGTAAGGTTTCAAGTCCATTGTCAGCTTTCACCTGCGCGGTCAGTGGTGCAATCAATGGGTAGGATAAATTTCGCCTCCTTGAGACAAAAGCTATCAGGACTGAATTGGTCTCATTTTTTTGCAACAGTTGAATCGGATGCCAACAGTGCTTCGATTGTTTTCCACCAACTCCTCCTTGACTTAGTGGTGAGTTGCAGAGGAAAGCCTTATCACAAGGTTAGTAAGGCTAAACCTAGACCGTTTTTGCCCAATACTATACGTAAACTGGATCGCACAAAAATTGCTTGCCTGGAGGACTTTTAAAAAATTTCCATCTTTGCCTTCTAATCTCGCTTACGCCAAGTGTCGGGCGGACTATGCCACAGCGACAATGAATTGGCAAAATCATCTCGACTTGGCTGCTATCAGGGATGGTAGTTTGTCCAGCCTTTTTCGGCTCTATAAAGTTAAAACCCGTACAACGCGTTCTCTACCGCCATTTCTCCATAACGGTGACTTCGTGACCGAGAACTTGGATAAAGCCAACCTTTTAAACACAATTTTTCTATCAAATGTTGTTGCTGATAACAATTTGTTTCCTGATGGAAACACTACGACCAGCAGCATCGACCGACTTGATTCTTGCACCAACATTGTGTTTACTTACGAAAATGTCACTAAAGCGCTGTCCTCTATCAAACCAAATCATGCGGTTGGCCCCGACGGCTTTTCGGCCTATTTTTACGAATAACTCGTACATGAGGTAACTCCTGCGCTCACATTTATTTTTAATTTGTCTGTGGAAACATATTCTGTCCCAACTATGTGGCGAACGGCCAACATCACTCCCATTTTTAAGAAGGGTGATACTTCGAATCCGACGAACTATCGCCCCATTGCACTAACGGTGGTACTATGCAAAGTTATGGAGACAATCATTCGCACAGTTCTGCTAAACCATCTTGACGATAATCACCTTTTAGGCAGCGACCAGTTCGGCTTTTTACCTGGTCGGTCTGTTGTTATGCAACTTCTGCTGGCTCTGGATCAGTGGACATCTGTAATGGATCTCGGTGTGCCTTCGGATGTGGTTTATTTTGATTTTTTTAAAGCATTCGAATCGGTTGTCCACTCCAAACTACTCTACAAACTTTCACTTTTGCTAGTTGGTGGAAACGTCTTATCTTGGATAAAGAATTTTCTAACCGACCGATCTCAACGAGCGATTATTGAATCTTCTTGTTCAACTCTGTCTCATGTAGGAAGTGGTATACCACAGGGCTCCGTGCTTGGACCACTATTGTTTGTAATTTTCATTAACGACTTAGCACCTGGAGGCCTAGACAGTGCTAGGTCTTGGTTCAAATTTGCTGATGACATAAAACCGTGTTCTCACATTTCATGTTTCAACGATGGTTATTTTTTACAATCT
>JAHWFP010092911.1:0-10767 GCA_023313725.1 Lithobius niger | reverse complement strand
AAAAACATACACTAGAAATAACGTAGTTCAGTAAGCCACCTTTATGCTCTTACGTTTCGTCGGAGTGGCATGATCCGGATTCGTACCGGCTACCCAGTTCGCCCCCAGATCAGTTGTACAGCGCCACTGAACCCGTTATTAAAGTCAGTGGAGGATGTGGCCATGGCGACTAAGGCGCTATGCAAGTGATCTGGGGGCGAACTGGGTAACCGGTTCGAATCCGGGTCATGCCACTCCGACGAAACGTAAGAGCATAAAGGTGGCTTACTGAACTACGTTATTTCTAGTGTATGTTTTTCGCTGTTGGCTTATTTCCAATTTTCCTTAGTATTATTTCCAGCGAATTATGTCTCTTTATTTACTCCTTTATTGAGCCTTGTGAGTGTATGATTTGTCTTCCTTCTCCATTGACTATGGCCGGGTGAATTTCGGTCCAATGGAGCCCTGGTCACGGTTGTGACTTTAATAACGGGTTCAGTGAGTTATCTTTATGCCAGTGGAGGATGTGGCCATGGCGACTAAGGCGCTATGCAAGTGATCTGGGGCGAACTGGGTAGCCGGTTCGAATCCGGGTCATGCCACTCCGACGAAACGTAACAGCATAAACAGCACTACGTTATTTCTAGTGTATGTTTTCCGCTGTTGGCTTATTTCCAATTTTCCTTAGTATTATATCCAGCGATTTATGTCTTTTTATCTATTTATTTAGGTGCTATGATGCATACATCAACTCATATTTATGGGGGGGGGGGATTGAGGCTTAATGGCGCGTCGACAACTTGGTCATTAGCGCCAACCTCAGTCACAGTGCAGTGGTCCGGGTTGCCACTGCACCACACATTACAGAGATGTTTGCAGAGATGTTTACAGAGATGTCATATTTATGGGAATACACTGCAACTTTGATGTGGTTCAGCTTTGAAAGTAGTATTTTGTATGTGCCTAATTATATTTTAACTACAATGTGGTTCAGGCATTTGTTTATTTCTGTCATTTTACAGCTATTTTTTACGTGTGTGACTTTGTACTAGTCATTATGTGAACGCGTGAATGCAGCTCACCTTTGTGTAGTGCATCTGTCATGTGGTCTTATTAATTTTATCGTGAGTCATTCAAGGTGTCATAATACATGTGAATATGTATATACTGCAACTGTATGTGGTTCAGCTATCAGATAGTCTTATTTCACGTGTTGTGAGCAGTTGTCTTAATGTTTGTGAATAGACATCATGTATATGTGGTGCAACTTTGAAGTAGTCTTATTATGTGGCGAGAGTTATTAAGGTCATCATTATGTGGAGAAAAAAGCTGTAGCTGTCAGTTTATCAGGTGTCAGGTTATTACTGTCAGGTACAGCTGTTAGGTTGTCCTACCTTGTTTTATGCTGTGAAGACTGTCGTAATTATTACTGTATGTACGACATATTACATTAGATATATTTTACAGAAATAAACTGCATCCATACGTAAAGTGAGTTATTAAAGTATCCACGCTGTGTGTGTATACTTCATCCATATTTGATGAGGTTTTTAAAATAAATTTTTTATGTGCAAATGTCTGGCACTATGGTGGGGCACATATTAAGACGTGAAAATGCGTGAGCGAATCCACTAAACAAATTTGGTGCTGCAACTAGGTTATAAAAAGAGTGTATAAAGCATGCGTAGTACATACCGACTGTACAATGTGTCCTCATAGTTCATGTTTACACGGAACTGTCCATATCACGTCTGTAGGGAATATAACCTGTCTGAAAAATGAAAAAAGTCAATGTTTAATAAAAATAGGCAATACTGGGACGGGGGTGGCATCCCTGGGGCATTCTTGGATACCTCTGTGACACTCGCCTAAATATGTCACATGGATTTCTTCCACTAAAATGAAAAAAAAATGATATTACTGTGTTTTTATTTTTTCCTTTAATTATCACCGAAAAAAGAAGAAAAAAACAAGATTAATTAATTTTTGTTGTTTTATGACGCAAACAGTCTGCATTGGGTGTTGCTATATGTAGTAGTAACGTGTACTGTACTTTCCTGTTCTGCTATTACATTGGTAAGCTACACTTTACTACTGCCACTATGGTAGGGACATGAATATCCAAGAAACCCATATCCCTGCTCTCTTTTTTCCATTTTTTTTGTAGTGCCATTATTCTCTGTAATAACTACAAAAGTTTCTTTGTGTTTTTTAAAATTACTACAGTCGCACAAACATCAATGTTTGTCTGATTTTATTACTTTATGGTTGTAACATAAATAGTCAGTCTCACGCAGCTC
This sequence comes from Lithobius niger, assembly GCA_023313725.1. NCBI lineage: Eukaryota > Metazoa > Arthropoda > Chilopoda > Lithobiomorpha > Lithobiidae > Lithobius > Lithobius niger. Next base: position 8,488 of record JAHWFP010092911.1, on the reverse strand, counting down.
ACGTTTTATAAATGAGACCCAAACAATCTAGTTATGATGGCACAAAACTAACATATTTCGATATTTAAACGTTCATACTTCGCTTTCTTGTGGTGTTCCTGTTTAATAGGATTTCGTTTCTACTTTCTGCGCCCTTTATTACCAATATCTTATTTTACTCCGTCTGGATTGTCGAGAATATTGGGTAGTGTCGGCAAGCATTCACAAGATACTGACGCTGTCATTGCTAGCTGTCACTTGCCTTATTTAGAGCTTGCTGGTGGCTGTAGGATTTGTGTGGTTCGGTTTGGGACAACGCGTTGGTTTTCTAAGATTGTGCTGGAGATTCATATTTTATGGAAGCGCTCGGTTGATGATAGATGAGTGGATCTAACAAAAAACAGTAGTGGTATTCTTTCATTTTTTGAAAAGTTGATTTCTGTGGTTTTGCTTGTGAAGTCTTCATTGGCCTCATTTGTTTCAAACTTTGAGAACTCCTTTGTATTTAATAAAAAAAACCTCAATCCAATTTAGGAAGTGTTACGTTCTTCAAATTTCTGCATATAACTTCTGTCCAGACTAATGTAGTGGTGGCTAATTCGGAATCATTGAAAAATCCTGTTATAGGGGATACAAATATTTATGAGCTACGTATTCAGTTGCCTTTTTTCCCTTCAAATCAATTAATTAAATCATTTTAAATACATAATTATTACCAGTATAATGTATTTTATAGTAATTTTAAATGCAGTTGTCTGTGGATTGGCATTGCAGTTTCTTCATAAAAGTGCAGTGGTGAACCGTAGTTTCTGATGGTTACCAATGCAGTTCGTACATTAAACTGCCATTTCGAAGTGAATATCAGTCAATGTTGTAGATTTTTTTAGCTTAGTTTCTAAATAATTTTAGATAATAAGCTGTGTCTTACAAGTGGCATTTGGTGGGTTGTAATAGAATTGGGGTGTGTACAATCTTGATCAGCAATAGCTTTCCAGAGTTTGTTCAGCTTAATAATAGTGATGGCGAGACAGACACCAGTGTAGCCTATTCGGTAAGCAAAACCATTGAAAGAATTGGCACATCTATTTTAGTATAGTTTCCTTTGTATAGATTCCTCACCAGTGTCACAACTAGCCTTTTTCATAGGCGGTTGCAAGGGTAAATTGTAGGACGCCCAAAGACTGTACAATATCCAGTTCAGGGTTGTGGCCTATTTTGTAATAGTTTCATGCAAAAATTATCAATGAAGAAGACAAGGCGTACAGACATAAATGCAAAACCGATTGATATTTCGTTATGAGGCTACAGCAATATCTCCATCATGCAATATCTTCAACATGCAATATCTTCATCATGCATGTCGTGCCATTATGAAATGTTGGAGATGGTCATGCAAGTCCAGGAGATGCCTTTTTAAAACTGGACTTGCATGACCATCTCCAACATTTAGTAACGGCGCGACATGCATATTTATATTTGCGTTGTTCGTTGTGTGATGAAGAGATTGCTGTAGCCTAAGATCGAAATATCACTCGTTTCTGCATTTATGTCTGTGCTTCTTGGCTTCTTCATTGCTAATTTTGTGGATTGCTCACTTCCAGCACTATTTATGCAAAAATGTGGGCTCTCTGCTCTGAATTTTGGTCCTCTTGCTTGCTGGGATGGGGTGCCTTGCAGCCTTTGCAATTGCGTCCACCCCTTAATGGAGGCACTAGTCGTCTCTTTCTCACCGAAGTTACCAACTACAATAACATCATTTAAAAATTCCAGATTTGTTAAAACTGCGTTTCAATCTACAACAGCACTTGCAGACTATAGTTTAACTCAGAAACTGCAGTTGCAATCTAAAAGAACTATAACTAAAGACAGCAATTATATTAAACAGCAGTTTCAGTCAAAAAACTGCAGTGTTCTACTAACCTCTACATCTTCACCACATACCATTGCTTCTTCCATGTAGTTTCTTTGATCCTAGAAAACTATCATCCTCTTGTAGTTTTGTCACCATTTAACAGAGAAAAAAAAAACATTTTTACGTTCACCTAGGTTTGACGGAATGTTAAACCATGAAACACAGGAAAAGCACGTTCAATGTAATGGACACAAAACACATTTCAGTAATGTAATTAAATCAATTTACACAAATTGCAAGAAGAGAAAAACCACCGAAATTTGCTTAACAATTTGTTGTAGACATGTTCACTGGGAGACAGAAATAGGCACTAAAATAGTGTTAAATCTTTCACCTTCTGGCGCTCTACTCCGGAGCACACTGTTGGAGCTTACATCGAGCGCCCCCTGCACCCCCAGAGCTGATTTTGCGAACCCTTTCTTAAGTACTTTTCTGGCTGCACCATTGTAATTTGCCAGTTGGCAAAATCGTAAGAAGAGTTTACAAAATGGAGATTCTTCCCCCTCCCCCACACACACAACCAAGTGGCCTTCGCTACGGCCCTGCAAGAATGGAGTATTTTTCTTTCGTCGCGCCTTCAGAGCATTGTCGTTAATGGATGTTGTACCACTCCATGTTGTATTTCCTATAGTTGCTACTCTTGCGTTAGTGGCTGCACATATGATAAAATTATTTCATTATAGTTTTGTTTTCTCGAAAAAGGATGGTAAAACCTAACTTGGTGGATACTTCACACACGTAACATTTTCTTGCTTTAATATTTTGTAGATTTTTAGACGCAACTTTTTCGGCAACTGGGACCTTGACTTGGCATTGCCAAGATTAGTTCTACAAAATATACCGAAGCAACCTTGGAATTATCAGGAGGTGCAGTGGCGCATTGTGTGTTGATGTGCCCGCTTTTGTAGTGGTGCAGTATCGATTTAAAAAAACGGACCATCGAAAGATGAAGTAAAGGTGGGATGGGGAAAACCCTATTATGGATTGCTGTCATGTTTTATTTAAAGAAGCATCTGTTCTGTAGGCATGTGGGGAGGCCCGGAGGGGGGTTATTAAAACCACGGCAACATCTCTAACATTAAAAAGGATCGCACACATCTGAAGGCACGGAATGCCAGCTTGGAACTACAATTCTTATCATGGCACAGTAATAAACACTAGCATTTTATTGACTCAGTTAACTCGAGTAAAGGGTTATGATGAAGTTGAAGAAGGGACTTTTAGAAGAAGGGAAAGCCTCATATTACGACAGGATTATCATCCAGAATTTACGTGCTTTATTGATACAGTTTCGATTGTAAATAAACAGTTGTATATTGCATTGAATAGGCTAACGTGCCGCTGCGTTGTGATATTATGGAGCTTAATAATGCAAAACGGCAAAAGCAATAATAAAAATCACAGTAACTACTGGGATGTGAGACGTACCAGATCCCCATCAACAGGTAAACCATAGATTTAAAACACTCCTTCGTTTTAAATTAAACGAACCAAAGGTTAACTAAGATAAAAACCGCACCGAATAGTAATGCAGCCATGTTGAAATGCAGCGCCACAGCGGAGGATTTTGGGCTAGCGATTGTTGATTGGCGATTGGCGATTGTTCTGAACGAGTCCGCGTGCACGGGGCTTTTTCGTTTCGGATGACGTTTTAGGCACGCTTGAGAGGGGTCCGGGAACGATTGAAGTGGAAAATAGAAAAGCTTGTTGTAGAACGGAACCGCTTGTTGAAGAGGGTTGGTAGGCCTGTACACATCTAACAGCTAACGTTGTAATATGTTTTTCGTACGTAGTTCAGACCAAACCACCAAAATATTACTATTATGCAAAGCGTGTAACTAGATTTAGCGTGTGTCATTAAGTTCTTCGTTTATTTTGACAAATGGTTGTCGTAAAACGAATGGTGTTGTTCTGCTTCACACTTTGTTTTTTCCCGCTTCTTTGTTACATCATTCTTTTATTTCGTGCTATTGTCAAGTCTTGACATGGAGCTTTGGTTAACAATTGGGGAAAATAATTACGAAACAATTCAACTTGCCTTCCGAAGCCTGCACTGAAGAAATAAAAGTCATTCAGTCATGTCGGCTGCCCAATTTTGAAGCCTACTGTTTAAAATTGAAATTTTAAAGCTAAAAACAAGATCGTTTCATTTTGGTTATCAACAAAGAATTATCCTTTCGCCGGCCGACAATGTTAACTCAACCAAGATCCATCGACAATGTCACTTTCCCGCACCCAAGCATCGTAAGACCATGTTCGAGTGAACTCTAATCGGGTCTTGTGCACATCACGTATTGTTGCCCAGTTGTTACATGTTGCAGCATTGCAGTGTGGGGCCTTGCCTAACCATTTTTCTGAAAATTCCCGTGCACAAACAAACTCCGCCTGCCGGCCGTGCTAATAATAAAGGATGTTTAAGACTTCTTGCAATTAACTTTGAGGCCAGTAAATTTCGACAAAACACAATCATTACTCGAAGTTGTTGTGTCTGGCACAATTCCAGAAACGAACACAACAAATCTCCGACCGGTTTGATTGCTCAACAGTCACTCTGGTGTTTTGTTTGTTTCAAAATGTGTGAATTAGGTGGGAGTTATAATATATAATATAATATTTGGTTTGCCATACCCGTATGGTGTGAAGGGAAGTCGCTGAAGCAGGTTCAACAAACAGTTCTCTATGGGGACGGAGGTAATGTGGGTAGACAAAACTCTGGTCTCCTCAAAAACGGTCTCAAGGTCGAACTCGTCGAGTCCACATCTGAACGTCCAAAGGGAAGGAGACTGGACTAATTTAGAGTTGTACGTGTATTTAAAGTTGATTTCAGGGTGGCTGATTTTTGGATTGACGATTGTGATTTTTGGGTTGATTGTTGGTAGTGAGGAATAAGTGATGGACTTGAAGGGTTGTTCATTAGCACACCTCTCTAAGCTGTGCCATGGTTAGATAAAAGAGTGTATAAGGCCGCTCCCCTATTGTAAGAGGCTTCCCGAGTGGCAATCGTGTCACTCTAATGGTGTCCCACTCATCCATTGCCCACACCATCCTAGGGAAACTACGAATGTAACAGTGGTGATAAGGTTTAAAAGGGGTTTAGTCATTTAATATGATTGTCCCTTTATAGCATTTTCACTTTTACCTCAAGTTAATAACCCATAGCAACTAGCGAGCGACCAAGTTACGCTTAGGGACTTGCCGGGAGTGTTTAAAGTTAAACTAAAAAATCTGCAAATACTCGTATGCAGTCAAGGATTGCGGAGGGTTGGTCGAGGAAATTTCTACAGCAGGGTGGTTTCTTCATTGGACTCTTGTGGCAAGCTTGAAAAGGTTAAAGGTATTTGGTGCCGGGTGACGGTAGAAGATGATGAGTCTCCTGCCTTGGAGCTATTTAAAGCTGTAAAAGTGAACTTTAAAGTGCTAAGTACTCTGCAGTAGACTCCTAGTTGGAGGTTGAATTTGCAGAATATTTCTGGTTTGAGTGGATGTTGAACCACTCTTTAAAAGTGCGCGTTAGCTGATTTCGGTCTTTCAAAACTACAATATATCAATAGGGGCAGTGGAAAGGCAACTTGAGGTGAAATAGTGCAAATAGTAAACTATTGGTTGTTTGGCATGTATAACCTCTTCAGAACCGAGGGACTCTTTTTTAAAGTCCCATTATGAAAGTTGGGTTGGTCGTGAGATTCGAACCAACATTTGCTTGGTGTGGAGACGAAGATGCTGACCACTGGATTAAGTATGCCAAATTTAAATTGTGAGTATTAGATCGATCAATTCGAACAAGTACAATTTCTTGTGTAATAATTAATCAACTTACGGTGAATTCAAGCTTGATAAAATTGTTGGGGGAGGGGGGGGGGGTTCAAGCAATGTAGCAAATTGCATTCCAAACCGATCTTTAGTTTGGACGCCACTCAGGTTACAAAAGTGCAAGCAAGCAAACAACAAATAAACCAATTTTTGCAATTTGGTGCCCATTACAGGGTACTCTACATGTGCTTCTCTCAACTCCACTCTACCAACATTCGAATATGTTATTCTGTTTTGTTTAACTGCCAGTCAATTATTAATCTAATTTGTCAAATCTTATGTCTTATTCACCATGGGAAGTACAGTAAGTCTTATGGCCCCTTTTTTTGACTCTTGCCTGTCAGTTGAACGCAACATTACGAAATATTCGATTATTGGGGGAGCGGAGCAAGATAATGAAATATATGAAAATATATAAAAATAATGAATAATAAAAGAAGTCACAAAGGCAGATTATAATGCAGACACTCATTACTTGGGTACTCATGTTGAAAACTGGTGCCCAAGAGCAATCAATCAACCCTGGCAGCAAGTCTTATTCAATATATACTTAGCGATTGAAAAATTGCTTTGTCAATACCGTTTTTAAGAGGCACGCTCACACAAACCAAATTAATTTCTTTCATGACAGTCGCTTGAGATTGTGTGAATATGAGCGAAAAAAATTTGAAGGGTGAAGAGGAAGATGTCAATTTCATTACCTTTCAATATTATTGATGTCAATCGCTTGTTTACTTTTCACCCCAATAGTGAATGTGTCTTCAATCAAACAAAGGCTGAATAGACTGGTGCAGCCACTGCATCTCAGTACGCCTTATTCACATCTCAGGTTTAGAGGTTTATTTCTTAAAATTCAGGTAAGTTTTCAGTAAATTAGGAAGTCGATCCCCTGTTTGCAAAGTTATTCAAAAAAGCCAAAAAGGAGGATTACGTGTTTTAAATAGATGGTTTTATGGTTTTCAAATTTTTTTATAAGTCTTACTTTTTGATATTTAAAACCAAAAGTCAATGGAAAAAGTTTACTTCTGTATTCATGGTGGAAAACCAGTTTAGAATAACTAAGATGCCATAGGATTCCAATGACGTGGAATCACTTCCGCAAACATTCACGAATGGTACAGCCACTAGTGATTTTTGCAAGAACTCAAGAGACGGCCTTGCTTATCAAGACACACGCTAGTTTGTCGCCCACCAAAATGATAAACGATAACACATATCTATATAAAATAAATATGAGCATGGCGACCACTAGACACGTTACGTCTTTATAGCAAAGGTAGTTTAGCTGTTTTCAGCGATCTGAGGGTAAATGACAATGCGACAGAAAAGGCTGAACCTTGTTTGATCGGGAGACTTTGGTCGCCTGACAGCATAAAAGTCACTGTTATTGACACAGCTTAACGTTTTCTTGTTGAAAAAATGACGTGAATAACGTCGATATTTGCCTAATTACTAGCTACTACTAAAGTCATTTCTCGTATAACGAAAACACACGTAATGCTCTGGAGATGTGCCCTTTTCACAAGGCCTCTTCTAATTGGTCAAGTAGTTCAGAGAATAGAGACCTCAAAAACGACCAAACTGATTTATATTATTTTAAACATTGTTATTATCCAACAATGACAAACTGAAAATTAAATAAATCCATGCGTTTGCAAGAAGATACTGCAGTACTAATAAAAAATATTACTCATATGAAAAAAAGTGACTGTTGTCCTCAAAATGTAATGAAAGCCAACCCCCAAAAAAGAAATGGACCAGAAAACTAGAGTAGTTTTTCAATCTAAAATTGATAAGAAAAGAAAAGATTTTATTCATTTGGACCAAAAAGATCTGATACCTACCCCAAAACAAAATTTGTTAAGGAGTTCCACCAAGCTTTTCGGTCATGTGAAGTCGTGATATCAAACGCCAAGCTCTTTTGGCAAGCTTATCCCACCGACTAACACTTCAAACGTTTAATGACATAATTGAAAATTGCAATTTTCATATCTTTCATTTAACCTTCGAACTACTACTTGGCTATTAGCTTGGCAAAAGAGCTTGACGTTTGATATCACGACTTCAATGGCCGAAAAGCTTGGCGGGGATCGTTAACAAGTTTGGTTTTGGGGTAGATCCTGCTTACAGCCACCGCAGATGGTTCGAGTCATGGCTGCAATGCTGTGTCTGATTATTAGTATTGCTAAAAGAGGAAACGTCTCTTCAAGCAGCATTTCTGACTGAAGGTGGCAAGAATTTCACTAACGTTATTAACTGCATATTTAAGAGCAGAATTGGTTATAGTACTGCAAGAGTTGATATAAATACAAACAATCGAAAGGAAATGGCGGAAATTAACAACCTCTTCAACTGCTAAGGTTTTTCCAGAAGGAGCAGGTCAATTTTGCTAAGAAATACCTAGAATGTTTTACATGCCATAATCAACATGAGCACGAGTGTATTTATCGGGCCTTTCTTTTCTCTTCCTGAAAAATTCACTTCGTTAATGATAGTATGATTTTGATGTTGTGTTTTGTTTTCTACTAAAATGTAAAGAAATTAATGTGAAATTTGTACAAACGACTTTGAAAGATGGTTTTCCGAAAAACCATTAGAAATACAAAAAATAAAAGTCAGCCCCTGACTGGCAATGATGGAACCACGGTAGACATCCAGCAAACAGTAAAATTTTCAGCAGTTTATTCCTGCCTTGATCACTACACACTTTCTGAGAAAAAAAGATAAACACAAAAAACATAAAAACAAAAGCTGCACAAAACGTGGCAGTCATCACGTCTCCATCTT
>JAHWFP010092904.1:0-32664 GCA_023313725.1 Lithobius niger | reverse complement strand
CAGTAACTGGGTTAGCTGCAAGGTGCACTGGTGGGGGAAAAGAAGAGCGTCTTACTGAAGCCAATGCTATAAGACTGCATTTCTTAGGCCTAAAACGCACGATTTTTGTCGATTTGTTGGCAGTTGCTGACATTTTTAAGCAAGTGGAATCTTTATTTTCCAATTACAACCTAAGCAGCATTGGGGACTGGCGAAAACAAAGGTTTTTTAAGCTTACGAAATCCACGCTCAAAGCACTGGCTTGACTAAAAGCGCTGTTGTTTAACCCACCATTTCAATCTAGTGCCCCTTGCAGGTATCTCTCTTGTAGCAATATGACGTCACTTGACGCTGCTCCATATAATTTACAGCGATTTGTGTTGATTTATTTGCCTTTTGGGTGCCGTTACTAACATTCGTGATGGGTGAGTGGGGGAAGAACTCGAATAACAGTCTGAAATAGCTGATTTGGTTGGGGACTGTATACTAGGGATTTTGTCAAAGTTCTTGCCATTCAGTGTCAGACAGGGTAGTATGCGAGGCTACGACGCTGCCCCTACCGTGATCGGAGTTTTTACTGTTTACCCCTGCCCATTATTGGCTTTCTTTCTACTTCTAACCTTAACCAGGGTTTAATACAGGCTTAAACATTGAGCGGGTTCACCTACACCGGCGAACGAGACGCCCGTATTCTAAACGCTGACTAAAACTCGTACTTGACTTGAAATGACGTCACGCCTATTTAGTGCCATTCACCACCAGAACTTCTTTTGGATACATTTGGAAGAAATCGGGTGGTGAATGGCACGTAATAGGTGTGACGTCATTTCAAGTCAAATGACGTCACACCTATTAAGTGACATTCACCACCCGATTTCTTCCAAATGTATCCAAAAGAGGTTCTGGTGGTGAATGGCACTAAATAAGTGTGACGTCATTTCAAGTCAAGTACGAGTTTTAGTCAGCATTCAGAATTCGGGCCGAAAACAAATTATTGGCATTTCAACAGTTACGTGTTGCAGGCGATGTTCGAATGATTATCTATTTGCACCAACGTTGCTAATGCTAGTCACAATACAAACGCAACGAATGTAGCAGTTAAGTGTAGTATTGAACAAAGAGGAGCCCGTTTTGAAACACTTCCAGAAAAAAGAAGGAAGTAATCGACAATGATGAAAACTTTTACATTTAATTTTGCTGCTTACTCATCTGTATAGGGTTATTTAGAACGCGATATCTTGTTAAGTTTCCAGTGCCGAAAATAATAGGGTGGTAGGTGTTTTGATATCGTCCCCCTCCTCCTCCCTACACACACAAACTAAAAGGCTGAATCAGAAAATGGATCTCAGTCTGAAAAACGGGAAGTAAACGAAACCGTTAACAATTTTTCGGAAAATGTGTCTCGAGTAGGAAACTTCATTCATTTCCCTTACCCCCCCCCCCCTCCGCTCATCTTCGAGCTGCTCCTGTATGCTTCTAATCTCTTCTAATGTACATCGATTCATAAGCTGGGTACGAAATATGGGCTTAAATGGTCTTACGGTATATGGATAACTGCTACAACTGGTCACGGTTGTGACCTTAAGCCTTAATAACGGGTTCAGTGAGTTATCCTTATGCCAGTGGAGGATGTGGCCATAGCGATTAAGGTGCTATGCAAGTGATCTGGGGGCGAATTGGGTAGCTGGTTCGAATCCGGGTCATGCCACTCCGACGAAACGTAAGTGCGTAAAGGTGGCTTACTGAACTACGTTATTTCTAGTGTATGATTTTCGCTGTTGGCTTATTTTCCAATTTTCCACAATCGCGAAACAAAAAGAAGTGATGTCATACCAGAAAAGAAATTTAGCAAAAGGGAATGAGAATGGTTCGACCCTTCAGATGAGTGATATCAACAGATTAAAACATTACTAACTACTGACCAATGCAGTACTTTACATCTTGAAAGGAAAAATTCAAACTTTGCTAGAAGGTTTTACAAATTGTTAGATTTGTCTTTTTAACTATAGAAATTTAAAAAAAAGTTTTGGTTTTCGCACCTTGAGTATATAAAGTTCCGAAACTTTTTATGTACTCATGATTGCACTTATAATGACAGCAGATCGCTCTACAGGGCAGCGTCATGTGACGTCATTTTGGCTACGTGACACCATTTGGAGGTAATAGCTACAAGGTGCACTAGATTAAAATGTAACGACGGAAAAAACGGCACTTCTAGTCAAGACAGTGCTTTGAGAGCGGATTTCTTAGGCTTAAAAGAACGTTTTATTCTCCAACAACGAAAATCGCGCGCTATAGGCTTAAGAAATCCAGTATAATAGCATGGGGCGAGGGATAATCGTCTAACTGGAAAATCGCATAATTGGAAGAACGTATAACGGAAAACAGTATAACGGAAAGTCGTCTAACAGGAAATTCGTATAATGGAAAACCGTCTAACTGGAAATTCGGATAATGGATTATCGTCTAACTGGAAATTCGTATACCGTAATGGATTATCGTCTAATGTCCCTGCCTCGCTCGCGCTGCCGCGCTCGCTGCGGCTATACATATAACATCAGAAACCGCAGTTAGACGTTGATCCAATTAGACGTTTATCCATTATACGATTATCCATTATACGATATTTCGTTTAGATGATTTTCCATTATACGATATTCCGTTTAGATGCTTTTCCAGATTTTTTTTTTAGGCAGATTTTAGACAATTATCCCATTAGACGATTTTCCAGTTAGACGTTCGTCCGAAGCCCCTAATAGATTGGCTTCAATAAGACAATTTTTCTTTCTCCCTCCAGTACTCCTTGCAGCTAACCCAGTTACTGGCTCCGCAGAGTTATACACAATAATACTACTTCGTCCCATTGCCCTATACAATTCTCAACCACGATGGATCATTTTTAAAGTTAGGCCTAACGTTAGGGTTAGGTAGGGCTGATTCTGCCATTCATATTAGTGGAAACTATGCTGTTTAAACAAGTATTTCCTATTATAATTTTGTCCTGCCTATTTCGTCTTTGTGCCGCCACACACTCCACTGCACGCGGCATACGAGGAAACACGAAAAAATGTCTTGGACGCAAGCATCCGCAACGAAGAAAGAAAAAACGAAAACGTTTAAGTTTTGCAGAGGATTTCAATGACAAAGCACAAAACGGAAGGGGGGTGGGGGAAGAGTCTAACCTTTGAAATCGTTATGTGAACATTAGGGTTAATAGTCAGATCGAACTACTTCGGCGCAAATTATGAATCATAATAAATAGGCAATAAGAAGCCTGTAAATTCCAACTCTGAAGGTTTCATAACTATTGCGTAAATAAACGAAATGATTGTGAGAAAATTCTCGAAATCTTTTAGAACCAGCGGCTAGTCACCAATCCGCTCGTGAAAACAATGACTAAAATTAGATTTACACTTTTCCATAATGCACCACACATAATATGCAATGACATTTAAAACACACGCACAGCTAGACAGTCAGTGATATTTGAAACATGCGCACATACGGACATTATCGTTTTAATTACAAACATTTGAGAAAGGACACCCCAAAAGTATACAACACAAAATACTATAATTAATTATAGAAAATAAAAGTAACTCGTTTAATGTTGAAGGTAAGGTTGCCTGAAGCCAAAACAGCAAAGGAGCAAGAATAAGCTTTTCTGTAAGGTCAGACAACACAATGCTGAAATGTTTAGTCCACTTGATACCTTACTGCTGTTCTCAACCATTGCAGCCACCGAAAACACAAACTGCTAATACTAGGAAACATGTTTAGGGCCTATATTACATATGCGGAGTGAATAGAAATTTATTTTGAAGTTATATTTACGTTTATTTTAATGGCTTTACCATACAACATAATGTTCCTTAAAAATCTGGGTGTAAAATTCATTCTGGTAGGTTTGAGCTTTTTAGGTTTTGGTATGAAGAGGCTCTATGCCCTTTTACACATTTTTGCGTTTTTTAAAGTAGGTCTAAGCTATCTATCATATTAATTCAAGCGCGTTAAAATAGCGAGAAAAATGGCCAAACCTTGAAATAATTAGTACAAAGATGAAACCAACGCCATTCTCCCTTGAAATCTGTCGTAAATAACATAACAAAAGTATACCAAAATATGATTGGTGGAAAGACGCCATTTTGAATGCGCAAATTCGACACTTTCACTGTTATTTATTGAAATCCTGAATCCCTTTCATAGTTAGCAAAATTATACCCGTTCCTTTAGTGTTCCTCTTGAAATCTCCTTTCCAATGATACCAAACATAACCGGTAGTAACTACCGGAAGTGACACTAATGTGTTACTGGAAAGACTCCATTTGCGTCTGAATATGACCCTTCCACTGTTATTAATTGAAATACTGAATTCCCTTTCACAGTTAGTGAAATTACACCCTCTGCCTTTATTGTTCATCTTGAAATTTCCTTTCTAATGATACCAAACACAACCGGAAGTAACTATCGGAAGTGGTACCAGTGAATCATGATTAATGCATTGTATATTACAGCATCATTTTGGGCCTTTTAACATTTTCCACACCCTTCCCATGTCCTGCATGTTTGGCGATGCCATCGGGGGTCTTTTGAGTCCCTGGCAGGTCTAACCTTGGTGGTAAGGCATTCGTGTCCCAAAACCTCTTACCATCATCCATTCCTTGGCCGTTTATTGCACTCTGTATTTACATTTAATTGCGCCTGGCTGTCAGTGACTCCCCAGTCCTTGCCAGACGCGTTGCTATCGCAACAAATATTATTATTATTATTATTATTATTATTATTATTATTATTATCATTATTATTATTATTATTATATGCCTTAATGGAAATAATAGGCTTATATAGTGCCAAGAATCGAAAGAATTTCACTGTGTGCGAAAAGTATGAAATTTGCTATGGATGCACAAGAATGGTAACAGGAAAATGAGGTTATGATAGCAAGTTCACCCCCCCCCTCCCCGACGGTTGAGGAACGTGTTTTTGGCTGTCAACAAATCAAAAGCATTATTTGAAACAAAAACGTTTAGCAAATAATTCTAGACAGGAAATATGATATACAAATTTTACGTAAAAGTAACCATTAAGCCCAAAAGCGTATTACCCCATACACCACCCTTAATTCGCGCGAACGCTCCTTTTATTAATTGCTTGGATCTCGCCCAGTGAGTTTGGGTTTCAAAGTGGTCTTGCAAGCTATCCAATAGCCCGAAGTGGACATGCTTAGGATATTCTGAAAGATCAGGATCTATTCTTTCCATAAATTATAATCATTACTGTGTAGCTAAGATAGAAATACAAATACAAGTATTACAATGGCACTTTGAAATTGAAAATAACCGCTACGCCATTACAATTTCACCTTCAAAAGGGCTTAGGATGGTCCCTATCTAAGCTAAACAATTTTGGTCAGGATTGATGGAAAGAACAGATCCCCATCTTTCAGAATATCCTAAGCATGTCCATTGCATCGTTGGGAGGTGAAGACCACCCCTGAAGAGGAAAGTATGGAAATGCTAATTGAGTTGGACGAGATCTTTATAAGCGAAATTAAAAAGCGTGCTATACACCGAAACCTAGCCCGGATTGATATATTGAACGGTTCAACAGATTTAACACGACGTAGTTTTGTAGCCCAAATTGTAAAAATAATAGTTTTTTTTTTTCACGGCATCTGGAAAGAATGAGTAGGAAACATTCAAATGCTAATGGGAACATTGTGAGAACATCCAAACACAAAAGCGGAACATTTCTAAACGTTTTTTTTTTTTATTGGTGTTTGTTTCCCATAACGATTTACATTCATTTATTATATGTTTTACGACGTGTTTAACTAAATCGTCTTGAAAGAACGTGTAGGAAAAATTCAAACGTGAATGAGGAACGCGACGGTGAGAACATCCAAACATAAGCCCGGAACGTACCTAAACGTTTTCATTGATGGTTGTAGGTTCTCCTAACGACTTACATTCGTTTATCAGCGATGCTCTAAAAGCAATTAATGACATTGTTTCTCAAGCCCTGGACGAGGGCAAACTCGCTGGTGCTATTCTGATAAACCTTCAAAAAGCATTTGATACTATTGACCATGGTATCCTATTTTATAAATGCAAAAACTTAGGATTTCGTGGTAAAATCCTCAATATTCTTGAAAGTTACATGGGTGATCGTCATGTATGCACCAGAATTAACAACGAAAATAGTAACTTTTTAAAAGTTGAACATGGGGTACCACAAGGTTCAGTCCTTGGTTCCCTACTGTTTCTTATCTACATAAACGACATCCCAGAATTTGTCGAAAAATGCAAAATTTTTCTCTTTGCTGATGATATTTTTTTTTACTTGCTATTGACATGGATGTTGACAAACTGCTGCATGACTTTAATGCACTGAATTCTTGGTTCGTATCCAACGAAGTTTTTATTATTGAAGAGAAAACTCTTTGCATCACTGTAAAATCACCACATGCTCAAAGAGCTGTTGGGAAAAACCTCTTTAGCCACACTAAATTTTGCACAAACAGTAACTGCATGAATACATGCAGAGTTATCAAAAGGGTGAGTGAAGCAACTTATCTGGGCTTCCAAATTGACTCACAGTGGACGTACAAAAAACGGATAGAGAAACTCATTAAAAAACTTAGGAAACTTATGCCAAGTCTTTACCATATTATAAGGGATCTCTTAAGCACAAAAAATAAAAAAAAAAGGTCTGTTATGCTTGGCTAGAGAGTCAAATTAGATATGGCATTGAAATTTATGGCTTTGCCACTTACTGCCACCTAAACTGACTACAACAATTCCAAATATAATTATAAAAATTTTGTTCAATAAATATGGAAATTTAAACACTAAGGAGGTTTATAGGAAAACAGAAATTCTTAAAATAAGACAGCTGAGAGATTTTGTGGTTGTTCTGAAAAATTATTTTAATGATGAATATAAAATCAGTTCCAACACCAAAAATGCATACTTGCGAAAAACAACTTACCGATATGAGGTGCCCTTTATGAGGAACCATTACGGTAAAAGAACCAAGAGCTACAAAATTCCCTACATTTTCAATGAAATCCCATTGCAACTGCTTCAACTTAATAAAATATCAACCATTAGAAAGCATCTAACCGCTTACTTTTTAGACCGATAACTAATAGATTAGCTTTTCTTTCTTTAAATCATACGGCTTTTTCTTTAGCATTCTTTGTTTTTGATAATGTTTAATTTTGTTTACGATATTATTTCTGATAGTTTGAAGTGGCTTGTTTCTAATATAGTTTCTGATTTGTTTAAAGTATTTTATTCCTGATATGATCGTTATATTGTTTGTAATAATTCTGATATTGATTCCGGTCATGCGATGTGGGGGTAATGATTACGCGTGAGAAGGAGAACACGTAGAACCTACTTACAATTTCATGGCGACCAAACCGAGAGTTCAGAAAGTGCGGACATCATGAAGGTCCCAATGGGCGAGTCCTGTGGGGAGCGGCCCTGTCAGAAAGTTGGGGTCCCCACATAAAAAACTGCCTTCATTTCATAGAATTGACAGGAAATTTGGTAGAATTTACACATCCTAACTGGCGCAACACAAAAAATCGCCTTCATTTCGTAAAACTTTCCGGAAATTTTGTAGAATTTACATACCCTAACTAGGAAGGGGGAGGGTCATCAAACATCATGTACAATTTTCGCGAGTAGGGGAAAAGTCTATTTGAGGAACACACACACGGACGGACGCAAGCACGCACGCACAAACTAACGGTGTCATTGCCACTCGAGACAGGTAAATTCCACAAAATCTGCACACCTCGCACTACTCAACCTCCCCGCCTCCTCCTCCCGTTCGACGAAAAAAGTCTCTTCTTCGCTTCCATCTTCGTCGAGATACATGCTTCCCACTTTCCGCGCACTGAATTTCATCTATCTGGTCGGGGTGTAAAATCGTCTTCCCGCTTGGAAGGGTCCGACGACGAACCATCCGATGACGAGTCACCCGACAACGAACCATCTGTCGACGAAGCATCTGACGATGAACCATCTGACGACGAAACATCCGATGACAAAACATTCGACGATGAGTCACCCGATGACGAACCGTCTGTCGATGAATCATCCAACGATGAAACATCTGGTGATGAACCTTGGATGATGAGCTACCCGTCGATGAAACATCAGACGATGAACCATGGATGATGGAACTGACAATGAGTCACCCAATGGCGAAACATCCGACAACAAAACATTCAACAACGAACCTTAGACGACGGGCCCATTCGACGACGAGTCACTTCTGACGAACCATGGATGACGGGACTGTTCAACGATGAAAAATTGACACTTCCACAAAACTGGTTGGGTACAACCCAAACCATGTAAATTCTACCTCATCAGACCATGTAAATTATACCAAATTCTATGTAAAATCTGCGTTCACTTCAACCCAAACCATGTGAATTCTACCCCATCAGACCATGTAAATTCTACAAACCCCCAAGTAAAATCTACATTCACCGAGGACTCGGCCTCTACACCTCACGTGACACGGAATCGTCGGAAATGACGTCAACTCCACTTTGCGAACACGCGACCTCGCACAAACCACGTAAATTCTACCAAATTTTGCATAACATCTACATTCAACCATGGACTCGTCCTCTGCACCTCGTGGCACCCCGAATAACCGGAAGTGACGTGTCAACCCAACTTCATGATCGCACGACCACACCCCATCCGTGGGTATTCGGACCTTCTTGGGGGGTAAGCACGCATCATCATTACCCCAACCTCATCTGGGCGAACGACCCACCATCGTACAAACCCACAACTCGATCGTTTAACATAACGTGAAACGTACAATAAACAAACGTACAACGCGAGAGGAACATCTATAAAAACGTTTAGATACGTTCCGCATTTATGTTTGGACATTCTCAGCACGTTCCTCATTCATGTTTGCATGTTCCTACACGTTCTTTCAAGAAGATACGAAACATACAATAAAGACTTCTAGATTGTGGCAGAAACATCTAAACATCTTTAATCCATTTGTAAGAAGTTCATCATTCCTATTATGAAATTCACATTTGGTTCTGCGTTCGTGTTCAGATGGGTTCCCACGAGCTATGTCTTTAATATGAGGAATATATCCGAATTGAAACTACATACGATGAGAACCATTCGTTTTGAACGCATGAAAAAAAGAGGACCTCAGGTTACGAACTCAAGATAAAATATGGAGAATACATGTAATCGTGGTGATCTTAAAAAGAAACTGATAAAAAAGTTTGCGGCTACGAAAAAAGATAACCAATCTGACGAAGAATATCTTCAAGAATTGTTTAAACCCCTCATTGAACCGTTAAAAATGTTCACTAATTTAACACCAAAAGATAACGATTACATGTTTGGATTACGGTACAATATGGATAGTGGAGATCTCACGATTGGGAATGAAACCGTGAAAATAATCGTTAATGACTTAGTGTTAGCAGGAAAGCAGTACCGTGGGTGGAATCAGCTGTGGAGTTTGCTGACTCAAAAAGACACGCAATATGAAACGTACGAGCCTGACGTCTTTGCTTCATATGCATAGATTCTGAAAGACAGTAACGTCATATACCGCAACAACGATCTTAACTCGGGAATGCCGAAATCAAACCGTGGATACAAGTACGTAAACATTATCATACCAATTTGGGAGGATATGAAGAAGGAGAAAACTGGTTCGAGTCTCTGTGAAGAACCCGATGTAACGGATGAAGCAGAGTCTGAAGAAGAATACGTCGAATCGGGGACTGATGAATCTGAGTCGGAAGCTAATTCGAAAGATTATACCGAACGAAATGGTGGACAGGTTGAGACTCTTGTGTGCATCATCATTGACGGTTGAAGATGATTACGAAGAGGAAATAACAGAAATTCTACCAGAGTTGGAGGAGAGAGATATTATAAACGTCGATAAAGAGAGGAATATACGTTGAAATCTAAGCCATTTGGGAATTTTGCGCGGTTGATTGATTTTAACATGAGTTGTTTTGTTGGACATCAATATGTAATATTAAAAAAAAATTTTATGCATAACCGTGAAAGAACGCGTAGCAAACATTCAAACTTGAGAACTAGGTGAGGAGGTGAGAGCTTGTATGATGGAGAGGATCTGCAGAGTGTCACTACGAGGATTATGTGGTGCGGACTCTGGCTGAATTTACCCCTCTACCCCCCCCCCCCCCGAAGGTCCAAATACCCGCGGATGGGGCGAGGTCGCGCTTTCACGAGGTTGGGTTGACACGTCACTTCCGGTGATTCGGGGTGGCGTGAGGTGCAGAGGATGAGTTCACGGGGGTGAATGTAGATTTTACGCAAAATTTGGTAGAATTTACGTAGTTTGTGTGAGGTCGCCCGTTCGCAAAGTGGGGTTGACGTCATTTCCAACGATTAGGTGTGACGTGAGGTGTAGAGGCCGAGTCCTCGGTAAACGTAGATTTTACGTGGAGTTTGGTAGAATGTACATGATCTGATGGGGTAGAATTTACATGGTTTGGGTTGAAGTAAACGTAGATTTTACATAGAATTTGGTATAATTTACATGGTCTGATGGGGTAGAATTTACATGGTTTGGGTTGTGTCAATTTTTCATCGTTGAACAGTCCCATCATCCATGGTTCGTCTGAAGTGACTCGTTGTCTAATGGACCCGTCATCTAAGGTTCGTCGTCGAATGTTTCGTCGTCGGATTTTTTGCCGTTGGGTGACTCATCGTCGAACAGTTTCGTCATCCATGGTTCGTCGTTGGATGTTTCATCGTTAGATGATTCGTCGACAGACGGTTCGTCGTGGGGTGACTCATCGTCGAATATTTCTTCGTCGGATGTTTCATCGTCGGGTGACTCGTAGTCGAATGGTTTGTCGTCAGATGGTTCGTCATCGGATGTTTTGTCGATGGAGGGTTAGTTGTCGGGAGATTCGTCCTCGGGTGACTCGTCGTCAGAAGTTTCGTCGTTGGATGGTGCGTCGTGGGACGACTCATCGTCGAATGTTTTGTTATTGGATGTTTCGTCGTATGTTTTATTCATGAAGGGTTCGCCGTCGGGAGAATCGTCATCGGGTGAGTCGTCGTTGGATGGTTCGTCGTGGGGTGACTCATCGTCGAATGTTTTGTCATCGGATGGCTTGTCGTTGGATGGTTCATCGTCGACGGATGGTTCGTCGTATGGTCACTCGTCATCGGATGGTTTGTCGTCGGACCCTTCCAAAGCGGAAAGGCGATTTTACACTCCATCCAAATAGATGAAATCCAGCGCGAGGGAAAGCGGGAAGCTTGTATCTCGCAGAAGAGACGATTTTTTTCGTCGGACGGGAGGGGGAGGCGGGGAGGTTGAGTATAGTTCGATGTGTGCAGATATTGTGGAATTTACATGTCCTCGAGTGGAAGTGACACCGTAAATTTGTGCGTGCGTGCGTCCGTCCGTCTGTGTGTGTGTTCTGTCAAATAGACTTTTCCCTACTTACGCGGTATAATTCACACACTCTGATTGGGGATTGGGGAAGGCATTAAAAAGTGGGGGTCACGACATAATAATGCTGTTTTCATCTCGTAGAATTTAAATAAATTTCGTTGAATTAAATGCCCTGGTTGGAAGATGCCAAAAACGTGGAGGTCACAAGGAGGGTTCCGGCGTACGTTTATTTTTAAAGATGACGACTGAACATGGGGCGGCCATGTTGTTATCAAAATGGGACCGCCTATGGGGGTACCCATCTAAGATTCACGGTCGAATGTACATGGCATTTGGTAGAATTTACACTCGTCCTGGGGCGATGACTTTACTTCTGGTCGCTGGGAATGGGGTGGGGAGCAATGACTTCATTCACGATCACAGGGATGCCAAACTGGTCATGTGGATGATGACGTATCTTCTGACCATGTGAGGAGGGTAGAATTCACAGGAAATTTGGTATCACATGTAATTTACAAATTCAGTCTGGGTTGATGATGCCACTGGGAGGGGGACGATGACGTCACTTCTGGTGACGTGAGGGGGTGACATCACGTCTGTCACGACGCCACTTCTGTTCAAGTGGGCGTAGAATTTATAAGAAATTTACTAGCATATACATGGAATTTGGTTGAATTGACACACCCAGCCAGAGCGATGACATCATTGCTGGTCAAGGGGCAATGACGTCACTACTGGTCAAGCAGGGGATGGGGGAGGGGCGTAATGCGACGTCACACTGGTAAAGGGGAACCCGTAGGGTGACGCCGTTTTTGATGAAGGGGGTAGAATTTACAAGAAATTTGATAGCATATACATGGAATTTGATAGAATTTACACATTACACATCCAGACCAGGTGAGGGGGCAATAACATCGCTGTCGGTCAAGGATGTGCGATGCCGTTAATTTTGACGACAGGTCGGCAAGCAGATATCACGACTGGTTTCTGTCCGGGAGGTCCGGGTCCGATCCTGGCCTCGGCCGCCCCCTGACATTTTCGGGAAAAGAAGAGCCCTGCGGTGTCTCGTGCTCATGTCGATTGGGGCATGTCAAAGATCCAGTGTTTTCCGCTTGTTTTTCTTCAACTAAACTGGCCCTCTCGTCGTCGTGGGGCAGATAACCCAGTTTGGGTTTGTGCTCCCTAAAAACAAAACAATAACAACAACAGTGGCTGGAATTGAACAATGACTTTCCTACAATGAAGTCTGACAGTTGAACTTGGCAGGATGAATAAATAAATAAATAGTAAATACAAAAATAGCGCGTTTGTCTAATTGCGAATGCTTTTTTTTCATTTTACGCTGGGCAATAACCTCCCGAGTCCCATAGCATAAACTTGTACCGCTACAAGATGGCCAAAAATTAAGTCCCTACATGCACCGCAAGCTTTGTCAGAGGGTCCCGGGGATCCCGAGCAAAGCGAGCAGCAACAGCCCGGTGACCATCGTCCTCGTTCAAACCAGTGAATGCCAGCTCGAACCCCTAGACTGAAGTTTTGTTCACGTTAGCTTGTGTTTTAGGTGGTTAAACGTGCCGTTCTGTCGCTAACAGCAGCCACTACACTGGCTACAGACAAAAACAAATAAAGCATACAGTAAACGAATACCCAGCAATAACATCACCTGTATTTGTTAACATGGCTAATGCTGCGAAAGCATTCTTCATCTCAACTGCACAATTACAGGCTAGTTCTGCTGAATTTTACGGTTCGCAAGGAAAATATAATTTCTGGCCAGTTTAATAAACACAAAAATACAAAAACACCAAATAATTCTATGATTATGAATCTTTTTTTGTTTATATTTATTTATTTATTTATTTAGTATTATTTTTGGAGCTGAGTTGAAAATTCGAAAATATTTCATGCCTGCGAAAAAAATATGTGCGCTTTTCACAATATTTCATCGCATTTTGTAATGAAGCTCCGCAAAAAAAAAAAAAAAAAATTACCAGGAAATAAAATATCGGCGCACCACATTAGACTTGGGGTGGTTAAAAAATAAAATAAAAAAGCCGTTCGGCCGCAACAACTTGGTTTGTACACTAATGAGAACCAATGTATTCATATTTCGCGGCCTTAAAGAAGTAGGCTACTATTTGTCATATAAACATTTAGATTTATTGAAGTTATGGACTGAAAAAAATTTCAAATACCCGAAGAATCAGATTTTACGGCGACTTCGTAAAGTTCCGTAGTAACTATCCTGCGGAACTCTTTTATCAACTCACTATCTCACCTCTAACGTTATCTTGTCGCCACGAAAATAAATCCACAAAGTTTGTTTAAGCGTGCAAAATTTTCGGGGAAGATAATACGATCCTGAAGAGTGCCGGTACTTCGGTTAGAAACCTGTGTGTGTGTGTGTGGGGGGGGCTTCGAATCGAAATCCTATGAAGTACAGAGAATAGCACAGTCATCTTTATAAACTAACGGAAATATTTTTAAACTTCCGACATTGTTCTCTCTATATTACTGCAGACTAGCATTGTTGGTGTTCATTCTATCTGGTTTTAGGGTGCACGAAGCCCAACTAACTGGGATATCTGACTCACGGCGATGAGAGGAACAATACCAAATAAGCAATAAGGCATAAGGGTAAGAGGGTAGGAAGTGCTGTTTTGTGTTTAGTGATACCATTCCGTGGTCTTATCTGTGTTCAGTTGTAGAACGGCGCAGTTGACTGGTTAGGTTTAGTATTAGGTTAAGTTAGATTTAGTATTAGATTGAGCGGATGACGTAAGGTCGGTAGGGTCTAGTAGTTTAAATAAATAAATAAATAAATAAGCAATTGACTGAGCAAAAAACGGCTTCGCCGTTCAGAAAAAAAAACATTAGAGCTCGTATCCCCATACTCACAGCTCTGAAGGTACACGAATAAAAACGGTTAGAGTTCACTCAAACGCAACGAACTATAATTTGAACTATAATTTGTGATCACTTTGTGTATGCATTTTTATCTTTCAATTTTGTAGCGTTTTGCTGTTTATGGCGTCTATTTTGTGTGTGTGTGTGTGGGTTTACGTTTTGCGAATTGGAGTTCAAATTATAGCTCGTTGGGTTCGAGTGAACTCTAATCCGTTTTTATTCGTGTACCTTCAGGGCTGTGACTATGGGGATACGAGCTCTAATGTTTTTTTCTAAACGGCGAAGCCGTTTTTTGATCAGTTAATTTGTTGGCTTTTTTCGCTCCCATTTTATATGTGTCCACTGTCCACCGATTTTATGTTTGCGAAAAAACGGAACATTAGAAATGGATACTTATGGAAGGTTTGTCCCATGATTATTATTTGATGACAATACATTTGCGTATTTCTGGATTTAGCATGCGTCATTTCGATGAGTAGTTGATTCTGGATTGTTTCGGTATCGTGGCAACAATCGCGGAAACAATTCAACTGGCTTCCCAAAGCCCGCATTGAAAAAGTAAATAAGTCACTCAGTTATGTCGGCCGCCCAATTTAGAGGCCTCAAAATTTAAGACTTCGCACCCTACAGTTTAAAACTTGAAGATTTAAGGAAAATCAAGACTGCTACCATCAAGGGAGATCGTCGGAATGGAATCGCTCAACACCATCTGAGAACACAACACCCCAACCAGTTCATTACCTCAAGTGAAATGCCGAAGCCGCTTCCTAACCTAACCGACAATAACAACAAAACCACACGAAACTGACAATAACAACCCACCTACTGAACTGTTGACGGGAAAAATATCAGCTGGGAACATGGGAAGAAAACGGCCTCTCGTTCGTCAGCGCAAAGAGTGCGGCTTTCATTAATTTCTGACGGCCAAACGAAGCCTTTGCCCCAAAAATTCATGTGAAAATATTGTTCAGTTGATCATTTTACGTCATTCTAGCCCAACGAGAGATCAATCGGTGAGGAGCTGTTATTCTTCCCATAAGCCGCGTAAATAAACTTGTTCCCTCTATTGTTTATTTTACTATCGAAAGTGATCGTGGAATAAATTTATAATTCTGCCTTTATTCCGTTAGCTACGCACCTAAATGCTCTATCCCGTTGTTTCACACGTTTGTCGAATTGATTATACTACAACAAACTGTTACACTAAATTAACTGACCCGTTTATAAAAAAAACAAAAAACATTAGAGCTCGTATCCCCATACTCACAGACGTGAAGGTACACGAATAAAAACGGATTAGAGTTCACTCGAACGCAACAAACTATAATTTGAACTCCAATTCCAGGGAATAATGACTGTTTTCACGTAATTGTTATGTCAGTAAGTGAACGCAGTTTGTGTTTGAAATGTTTAATGTTTGTGAGCGTGTGTGTGTGTGTGTGTGTGCTTAATTTGTGTATCATACAGGTTTTTTTTTATATTTGTCTGTGTTTGTTGTTTTATATTTTAAGTGTGTTTCGTGTGAGTGACTATGTTTGTATTTTGTGTGCATTTATAATTTCTGAAACAAGCAGACTCCTAGTTAGGCATTTTTTTTGCTTGTGTTTGATGGTTTCTGTTTTAGTTCAAGTTCATGTGAGTACTTACGTGTTCATTTTGTGTGGGTATTTTTTTAAAATATCCAACCGTTTTAATTGATTGATTAGAGTTGTACAGGTTTGTATACGTGCATGGAGGCTAGCATGTCACCATCCTTGTTCCCTGGAATTGGAGTTCAAATTATAGTTCGTTGCGTTCGAGTGAACTCTAATCCGTTTTTATTCGTGTACCTTCACGGCTGTGAGTATGGGGATACGAGCTCTAATGTTATTTTTCTAAATGGCGACGCCGTTTTTTGTTCAGTTAATTTGTTGGTTTTTTTTACGTCCTTTTTATTGAAAGTGGTACGATTTGGTCTATGTTGTGTATGGTATGTCCACTGCCCACCCAATTTTGTTTGCGAAAAAACGGAACATTAGAAATGCGTATTTCTGTTCAGGTTCTGACCAAGCATTGGTCTAAGTTCATTATTTGATGGCAACAGACTAGCGTGTGTCTAAATTTACATTTATCAGCTCGATGGATAGTGGATTCTGTATTGTTGCAGGCTGATGCAGTATCATGCAAACAATCGCAGAAACAATTCAACTGGCTTCCCGAAGCCCGCATTGAAAAAGAAAATAAGTCATTCAGTCATGTCGGCCGCCGGCCTCAAATTTAAAGACTTCACGCCCTATGCTTTAAAACTGAAAGATTTAAGCGAAAATCAAGACCATTTCATTTTGGTTTTGGCAACGAGTTAAAACGGTAATAAAGAAGATACCACGACTTTCCCCACGCCCGAGCATGGTTGCATTTTGTTCGAATGAGCTATAATCCGATCGTCTGTGCCTCGCGTATTGTTGCACCATTGTTACATGTTGTAGCATTGTAACATTTTGATATTGTTAGCCGCTCCTCCGCCTCCGGTCCAGTTTTTGAAAATTCTCGTGCGCAAACGAACTCTAATAAGCACTGCCTGCCGGCCGTGCTAATAATCGATTATACAATAATTACCTGATTAGCAGGAGCCACATAACTACCCGAATTGCCAATCCGCATAGAATCCTAGGACAGACTTCCCGGCGAACCGTAAAGTAGCTACCATTTTTTTTTTCAATGTTTCGCCAATAGCCCAACAACAGATAGAATTCCGTTTTCCGTGCATGTTGTCAAAACCTGAAATAACCTGGGCCAGTTCCGGTTTAACTTTTTTTCATACAGAAACATAATTGGCAAAAATTTTTAGTCAAGGACCCACAACCCTTCATATGCAAACGATTTAACCATAAACTCTTCAATAACAACGCCTACATTTTGCTGGCACGTCTTCTAATCGAAATCATGGAAAATCGACTAATATTTCAGTTACTTCCGGCCAGACGCTAAAGGTGATAGGCATGACCCGTTCAAATAAACGAAAGGAGTGGGACGTGACGTCATTAAACAATAGCTCACGATGCAAGCTCCTTTATCTCCCCGACTGTATTTCAATAACTGATTTATGCATTATATGCATAAGCAGTTAAAAACCTGGCCATTGTTACAATCCGCAGCAATGGTCAAGTTTTCATTTAACGTCTGCGGTAATAGTCAGTGTGATTAGCTTGGCAACTACTGTAGCAATTTGGTGGCAGCCTGTTTTGTTCTGATATCACTACTTTGATTGGCTGAAACTTGGCGGGTTCTTTCACTCCTGTAGGTTTTGTTTCAGATATCACTTTTCTTGAGTGTTTAATTTGCTGCATTTTTTTGGGCCATTGCCTAGTGAGCAGTTTAATAGTTTTTCTTAGTTTTTTATTTTGAGCTTGCGTTTTTTCTGAGTGTTTTTTTGGTGCATTTTTTGTTAATGAACTTGTGTTCTATTGCCTGTTGTTTCGATTTTTTTTAAATAATTAAAGTACTTTTCAAATGTGTCCATCTGTGAATAAGATCGGAAATATTATTTTTCTTTAGTTTTGCTGGAGTGAGGACTTCATTCACATAAAAACTGAAACATTTGCTGATTTAATTTGCTTTATTGGAGAGCCAGGGGCCGAAGCCATGTGCCCTCTAAACTACAACAACAACACATCCACAACCAATATGAAGATACTAATACTACTATAGCCACAATACTCAAGTAACATCCACTTTCTAAAGACAGCACGTCAGCACGTCAGATAGATAGCACGTCAGATAGGTGCACTTATGAACTACAGATGGACTCAAGAGAATTTGCAAAACCGAACTACCGCCAGAAGACGATGCCGAGTGGTACTTGGAAGTGGATTAGTGGACAGGAAGGAGCCTAGACCCACAAATTGAACATGTGAGTGCAAAACTTTTCGCTGAGTGGCGTACGTGCGACAGGCAAAAATGAAATGGAAAACAGAGTATTCGACACTACAGTAGTTGCAACCATCAACAATAAATATCGCAACGATATTTATTCAGAGATTAGAAGGCCCTCAGCCATGCACTATCGCTAATTGTAAGATCTTAAAGATTCAAAGAGTGCAACGAGTTTTAGCGAGCGTTAACCACTCCTGGTCACATCTTACAACTTACATCTTAAACAAAGCCACAACAACAGAGCAACCATAAAGCAACCACAAAGCAACCATAGTGCCACTACAACCGCGCAATTACCAGACAATGCAACCAAACACCTGAATACGTAAACTATTAACTGAACAAAAAACGGCTTCGCTGTTTAAAAAAAGCAATAGAGCTCGATCGTATCCCCATACTCGCGGCTGTGAAGGTACACGAATAAAAACGGATTAGAGTTCATTCGAAAGCAACGAACTATAATTTGAACTCCAATTCCAGGGAACAATGACTGTTTTTGCTCAGTGGTTATGTGAGAAAGTGAACACAGTTTGTGTTTGAAATGTTTAATGTTTGCGTGCGTGTGTATGTTAGTGTGCACTTAATTTGGGTGTTGTACAGGCTTTTTAAAATATTTGTCTGTGTTTGTTGTTTTATATTTTAAGTATGTTTCCTGTGAGTGGTTCTATGTGTATTTTATGTGCATTTATAATTTGTGAAACAAGCATACTCCTAATTAAGGCAGTTTTTATTGCCTGTCTTTCTGTATGTATTTTTCATCCTTTTTAGGCGTTTTGCTGTTTACGGCGTCTGTTTGTATATGTTTCAGATTTTCGTTCTGTTTCATGTGCATGTGTATGTTGTATTTTTTGTGCGTACTTTATTTATGTGAAGTATCCAACCGGTTTGTTTGTTTGAATTGTTCATGAATATGTGTGCATGGAGACTGGTATGTCACAATCCTTGTTCCCTAGAATTGGAATTCAAATTATAGTTCGTTGTGTTGGAGTGAACTCTAATCCGTTTTTATTCGTGTACCTTCACAGCTGTGAGTATGGAGATACGAGCTCTAATGCTTTTTTGTTCGGTTAATTTGTTGGCTTTTTTCGCTTCCATTTTATTGTAATTGCTAGGGTTTGGTCTATCATGTGTACGGTATGTCCACTGTATACCCAATTTTGTTTGCGAAAAAACGAAACATTAGAAATGCGTATTTCTGTTCAGGTTCTGCCCACTTTATCCCACGTTTGTTTTTTGATGGCAACACACTAGCGTGTGTCTAGAGTTAGCATGTAACAGCTGCTGGGTAGTTGATTCTGCATTGTTGCAAGCAGATGCAGTATTATGGCAAACAATCGCGGAAAAAATTCAACTATTTTCCAGAAGCCTGCATTGAAGAAGTAAATAAATCATTCGGTCATGTCGGCTGTCCAATTTTGAAGCGTTAAGGTAGCGTGCTTCTAGAGGAACAAATGTTCGTCTTAGCATCGGAGGCTGCAGTGTGTGCGGCCACCTAATAACGTGATTTTTTTCCCTAGATGGCCGCACACTGACTTTCACTGCTCTAGGATGCTACGACGGGCGTTAATTTATTTAAAAAAAATATTTTCCTGATTTAAAACCGTTAAGGGCCTAGGTCACGGTAAACAGCTTCAGACGTAATCATGCTACTTCCCAGTGGAGTATAGCTACGTTAAGAGGGTCGGTGGCAAATCAGCCCTTTTGGGGACCCCCTTCCTTAATCAGGGTGGCCCATAAAAAATGCACGAACTAAAAAAATGTCTAAGTCCTTGCTTTTTTTCTATTTTTTTTCTTAGATTTGTTATAATGAAAATAGGGACCACTTTTTCGTACGCAGTCAAGTAATGGTCCTTATTTTCAATTTTTTTTTTACTTGCGAAAAAATTTGGACTAAAAAGAAATTTTTCAGCTCGTGCGTTTTTTATGGGCCACTATTTTTTAACTCGCTAACTGAGCCTCCCCACGGATGGACCGTGGGGAAGCTCATGATTCATTTTTAAAACACAATTTATATCAAATTAAACAACTAGTGTCTACAAAAGAGCCTTTTTAAAATCTAAATATTTTTTCTATGGGGGGGGGGTGATGCTTGGGGCCGGTGGCATTCTACCACCCATGCCACCCTGTAGCTATGCCATTAAACAATGCTACTTCCGTGTTCACACACAAGCCAAGTTATTCAGGTGTTGTTTCCGAGTTGATTGATTGGGAGCCATGCGATACGTGGTTCGTGAACTTGGCCGATAAGCTCCTGCTTGCGGTCGGCTTACCTGCATGGCGCAACAACAATGAGTGGCAAGTATGCCATAGGCCTCGTTTCTCTCTATCCTGGCACGAGCAAGGCTAAAGTGAAAGGAACGCGCGTGCCGTAAAAGTAGATCGTCTATCACGAGGGACAAACGCTTTTCTCTGTCGCCATCACCCGTACCATGCTCCATCGTCAAGATCACGTCGGCAGCCAAGCATTGCCGTGAGATTTGGCCCCACCCTTACGCCACCCAAGGTAAATAGTATAAATACTAAACGCCATCATGGCTTTACCATCAGTCGCAGATCAGAATCACAACAGAAACTACACCACCGACAACAAGCCATCAACATGTTTGCTAAGGTGAGTGAGTTGCGCAGAGCGAGCGAAGGGAGGGAAGTCCTTTCCTCCGCAAAATAGACGGAATTGACCGCTGATAAGGGCCGCTAAAAATTAATTAAGTGGTTTTCGGGAGCGGTACTAAAAAAAATTGATGCGAGAGGAGCGGGTGGTTTGTTTTACGTTTTATTCGTGATTTTTCAGATGCGGGTGATGGCTTTTTTTTTTTTTTTTGTACCAAACAAAACGAAATCAGTAGTTAACGTTTTTTGTCGAGTACAACATCTATGTTTTGATGGCAAAATCAGCGTGCAAAAGTTAGACATTTGATAAAGTCTTTCTTTAGATCCCAAGTTTTTAGCTGTGACATGCCTCTAAACGATCTTTAGATTAGTTTTTAAGGCCATCATGTGAATGGAGCAAAGACCTGATGTGGTCATCGGCTCCAGGCAATGTTTGGTGAAAATGCTGATGCATGATCGGTACTTTTTTTTTTACACGATGTCATAAAAAACGTTGCATGCGCTAAGAAAAAAACCCATGCATGCGCTTCTGAGAACCATTTAATTAATTTTTAGTGGCCTAATAGGAAGAAAGAGAGTGAGAAGGTTTCGTTCCTGTCTGACAAAAGTTTTCGACCTCTTTTCATCCAACTCGATAAAGCAGAATAGTCAATTCCGTCCATTCTTATTTTCACCATGTTTTCACCTATGTGTTTGTGCGTTTCTTCTTCTCATAGTATTAAAGCAATTCGCTAAATAGTTGTTTCATTTGCGCCTTTAGTTTAGCAGCAGTTTTGCAGTGCTTTATGTCTTATGGAGTAAACAAGCACTACAATGACATAAGAATAAAAAAGCCAAGCAGTGCATAAACATAAAAAAAGCACGACGTTTCGAGGTTACTTTCGCCTCGTCACCAAGTGCACTAGATCTACAAAAGTTTCGTCAACACGTCAAAAAATACAGGTCATAACAGCTTCCGCATATGGCAGTACATTTTTTTAAGTTTGAAAAAAGGTTAAGTTTAAATTTTTAATCATTTTCTGCGTTTTATTTCCAACTTTAAAAATTTCACTAACCTCTGTTGAGCTGACAGTACCTTCTGACATGTTGACGAAAAATTTGCGGATGTGCACCTGATGATGAGGTGAAAGTAACCTCGAAACGGCATGTTTTTTGTATGTTTGTGGACTGCTTGGCTTTTTTATAGTCTTATGTATTGGACATGTAATTTTTTCTTGGTTTCGTGCGGTGCTAGATGCTTCCACACAGCAACAAAAGATGTGCTAGCTCGGCGACAGAAATGAGGCGCCTGCTGCTTCCAACCGTTAAACAATTTGACAGTTGAATGCAAAAATCCATTAGTTTTTATAGTTTTGGTGGATTTGACTAAAACCACCAAGCTTTAGAGCAAGTAAAGATTTAATAAACGGCTAAATATTCAATTTATTTCAATATTTAATTTATTTACCTAATTAAATCTTAACGACGACGTTTAGTCGGCGATTTGAACCAAAACAGCAATCGCCTGGGAGGCAGCGCGAAAAAAAATAAAAAAAATTTGCCTAGGAAAAATAAATCACGGGAAAAAGTCACAAAATGGTGAGCACTGAATAATTTCCACGACCTTAGTATGCTGTGGCATTGAATTTCTGGCAGTTCTGATCGGAGAGTCTTAGGACGTTTATCGTTCCTGCGCAAAGAGCGGCACTCCACAGTTCTGAGTGAGCACTCCCCGACCCCGAGTTTCATTATCCATATATTCTGGTAGTGATATTCCGGCACTTCTGATTGGGGAGGATTTAGGATGTTTATCGTTCCGGCGCGAAGTGCGGCCCCCATACTTCTGATTATGACGGGGAAAAAAACCCCATTAAACTGAAGGCAAAAAATATTGTAAACAGAGATATTCCAGGATTGCAATACAGTTTCAAGGGTTCCAAGCTCAATATGGACCGCTCATTACTAGTTTTTTCTAGCTATCTTTTTTTTAGGCCTTTGATAGGGATCGGAGCATTTGTGACCGCCTTTATTTACATCTTCCACTGAAAATGACGATTTTTGGCCTCTTAGTCTTCTGTACAGTCGAACCGTCTCGGAAGACTACAGCAACGCCTTTGTCCGTCCGTCGCTTGTTTCAGTGGAGTAAAGTGGACTTTAAAAAAAAAACACAGCAAATTAAAATATCGTTGCTTCCTTATAGCTAACAGGCTTTCTCGATGCAAGTCATTGAAATATTAATATATAATCGTCGTATTTAACCACTACAGGAAGACACGCAAACGTAAAAACAAAAGAATTTCGTTAACGACACACATTAGCTTCATTAAAAATAACTCTCGACACCGTGTTGCATGAATGAATGTGCCTACTCTTAAACCTAATTCTCCGTTAACCGATACTTACGAAATTAAAACGGCAGGTAAAAACAGTAGGCCTAAAAGGTGGAAATTAGGCCTAAAATGACGTTGCTGGCAACGTGAAGCCTCGGTACCGAGTTACGTAAATGAATAGGTCTACTTTCGAACCCAATTCTCCGTTAGTTGCTACTTACAAAATTAAAACGGCACGTAAAAATTAGGCCTAAAAAAGCTGACAATTTACGCCAAAAATCTAACACTAATGTTAAAAGCTAACACAACACATTTTTAACCACCAATTGTGATGGTTACTATCTTTTAGATTACGTAATAGAGATCACTGACTGTTACAGTGCGTGATAGAGGTGTGCGCCTCAACATTTTCGTTGAGGTAGTGGTGGAAGTGTACAGAAGACCTGTTGCGACTAGGTAGTCGCTGGAATCGCTTGTTATTTTGGTGATCTTTATTCTTTTTTCCGCTGGTGCACCCCTTCCCCTCCTTCCCCCTTTTCTGTTGGAAATCGACATGCGCGTATGGCGGAACAGTTAATTTTTTAACTTGGACCTACTGTGCGCTTTGGTGGTAGCAAGTCGTACCGGAAAGAGAAAACTTTGAAAACCGCATAAAATACTCTGTGTAAAAAAGGATTGCTGTTTAGGGGGGGGGGGGGGGGGGGGGGGTGGGGGGGGGGGGGAGGAAGGATATGGTATATGGGCAGGAATTGCGGGTTCAACAATGGAATTTTGAGAAAGTCAATAGGTTAATGTCTAGATGGCATATTAGATAAATGTTTTCTAAAATTATATTTTTTTTACAATGTGTGTTTTAGATCACCGTTTTCTTGGTCGTCTGCTGTGCGTGTGCCGTCTTCGCTTCCGATCTTGGCCTTCATGGCGGTTACGGAGGATTCGGTTACGGAGGACTCGGCTACGGAGGACATGGTTACGGAGGCTACGGACTTGGCGGTTATGGAGGTTACGGTCACGGAGGTTACGGTCACGGTGGTTATGGCCACGGAGGATACGGACTAGGAGGATATGGTGGTTACGGAGGCTATGGGTACGGAGGCTACGGAGACGGTTACGGTCACGGTTACAAGTTCGGCCCCTTCAGCTACGGATACATCAACCCCTCCGGCAAGTCTCATGTCAATGTGGCCGTCAAGGGACCAGGCATTGAACATTCAGACTATACCTTCACGGCAGGAAAATACTAAAGATTAGGTAAGTAGCAATTATAGTAAGCAGCGTATGGTAGTTTATTGGTCGCCCCCCCCCCCCCCCCCCCCCGCGCCAGGGATGGTGAGAGCATTTTACATAATTGTTTGAATTAAGTCGGGTTGTAAGAGCTTGGTCAGCAACTTGCAAGGAAACTCTGGCAAAGTCCCCAATATACTGAACACCAGCTTCTTCGCTACCAGTTACTGCAAACGACTACTTCCTGCTTCTTTAGCTTTAGTGCACGAATCTCAGATAAGAAGCCCAAGATGGACGGCCCGGCACAAATTGTGTTCCTTGGTTCCTTCGATTCAGCCAGCATCGAAGGTTTCCTTTTCGAATACCCGGGTCCCCCCCTTCTCATCTACATTCTGGTTTCAAACAGGTCTGTAGGGTTCAATATTGAGCCATTTCATCTAAATAAGCAGTAGGTAGCTCTACTTCAAATGACATAGCCCTTTAAAATTCTTATTAAAAAAAAATAGTAAGCACATCTTCAGTAAACGAAGTTGCTTTGGCGACTATTATTTATGCAACTCTTACCTGAAGATTAACCCCATTTTACACAACGGGAGAGTTCATCCCTAGGCTTAAAGGCAATTAAGATAATTTGTCTCTTTTTTTATTTATTTTCTTTTAAACATTGAGCAAATTTTCACGAATTAGTGTTCTTTAGTGTTTTTCGTGATATCCACCCAAAACCAAAACTGGTATAAGAGAAGCCGCCATGTTTCCGAAAAGGGTCGGCCGTTGAAGGCAGTGATATCATTCAACCAGAGAAAGGCAGCCAAGGGTAATCCTATCAGCCAAGTTAATCGCACCGACATCGAAAGTTAAATAAATGAAAACTCGAACATTGTTACTCGCGGTAGCAATCTACAAGTTTTCATTTAACGTCCAAAATATTATTCGGTGCGATTAACTTGGCTGTTAGGATTAACCTTGGCGGCCTTTCCTTGGTTGAATGATTTCACTACCTTCGAAGGCCGACCCTTTTTGGAAACTTGGCGGCTTCTCTTATACCAGTTTTGGTTTTGGGTGGATATCACAACTTTCATAGGACTGTGAACATATCAAAGGTCACATCGTCTTATCTTTCATTTCTACCTTTTTTTTTCTGAAGGACTTTAACGTCTATAAATTTTCACATTGGAAATTTCCACATTTGCCATTGCTCAATTAGCCGTTACATCAGCCAAATTGACACGGTTTGGTTTCTGTGCAAGCTTCACATGTTGAGTTTCTTCATTCCCATTTTATTGCACACTGGCTAACAAACGCTGATTTTCGTTCGCTTTGTTCATAGAATCACCGCATATCCCTTAAGCTACTCCTCCCGAGGTTAATGTCAATCTATGCAATGAAGCTGGACTTGCTCACTCAATCAGCGCATCCCCTTCAGTTGTTTTGTTTCTCCCTGCACCTTCCACTTATATTTTCCCCAATTTGCAAAGAGTTTACCATGGTACATTCTTGGGAAGGTTTCTCATTGTTGACAGAACAATGTGAGACGCAGCGAGGTCAGATGGTGTTGGGTAAAAATATTAGAAAAAAAGGGAACAGGAAACAATGAAACACATATAAAAGTAGAGATAGCTATTAATTTTGTCCACTGGCTTTATCCCGTTCGCTTGTCATAGGTACTGAAGCTCTTCACCCCACCCCCACCTATCTACAGCCGCAGCTCTGGTCCTCTTGTTTAGGGCTTGTGCTCGTCTCGATCGTCGCATGTAAAAGATCCCTGGAACATCCTAGCACATGTCCGTTGTGTCTTAAGCTATTAAACAGTTGAAATTAACATAAACAGGCTAACAACGTAAGAAAAGATAAGTTAAACAGGTGGTTCACTACTAGGACATAAACTCTCACAACTTTCGTGTATATTTTCGTGCAATATTTAACTAGGTTTGCGTGAATGTAGCAAAACCGTCTTACACGAGAAAAGGTGGTGGTGGTGGTGGGGGGGGGGGGGAGTTTGAGGGACAAGAAAAATGAATGCGTTTGCAACATTTACCCACGTTTGTCCTAATGCTGTAAAACTGAGCAACACAGGAAAGCCAACATGGATGCAAGCAATCACTTTTAATATAGATATACTTGATTTACGGGCATGCGCGAAGTTTGCTTTCATACGCGTAAAAATGCGTGCCAATTTGGAAAAGTTTAAAAAAAAAAGGTTTATTGACTTACCTAGTCGTAGTGTCAGTCTAGTGTCTTCGCTTTCATTATATTGTTCTAACAATTAGGCCAGTAGCAATGCACCGTTGTGAGCAACAAATCTGTGAGTAGAGTTTCTCAATTATTTGAAATGCCAATAGTCCCGCGACTCTTACGCTTACTTGACAATTTCACGTTTTCGTCACTATAGATGCCTAGCACCAATTCTGTAGAGCGCGGCGCGCGGACGAGCGAGTATTCAAAATGTTTCACTTCAACAACTTATTTCCTTCCTGTTTTTTCCTTCGTGAGAAACGGTCTGGCTACATTTACTCTTACCTGTGTAAATGTTGCAAAAGATATTTCGCGCAGGATGATCGAGTATACTGAGATAGATATGTCCTTTTTAAAAAAAAAGGTATTCTACAATTGCAATAACGATTTCAGGGTTTCTACGGTCAATATCTCGATATGTTATATGTAGACATAGGAATGAAAAAAGGGGTTGGAAAGACAGTGCCTGTTCCTTTTTTGACAGCTTCCGTTGAAAATGTTGCTTTTTACCCCCTTTTTTAGCACTCATTATCCTTTTTCCACCGATGGTGCGCCACCCCCCCTCCCCCCAGTGTTATCGATCGATATCTTCGCTAATTTGTGTAAACACCCGGAAGCAGCAAACATTACCCGTGCAACCGTTAGATTCCCGCAGCCATGTTTGTGTATGTCATCAATAACCGTGATTTCATTATACGACATTGCACAAAATAAAAATAAAAAAAACACACTGCATCTTCTCACTGCATTTTTATTTCTCTCATTGCTCAAAATCGAAGTGACAAAAGACACACGAAAGCAACGAATCACCATAGCAACAAACACTGCGCACGACTTGTTGAATGGATACATAAAAAGACATACATCGATGTAAATAATTACAAGGAAAATAATTGGAAGTACGCCATCGACGAAAATCATACACTAGAAATAACGTAGCACAGTAAGTTACCTTTATGCACTTACATTTCATTCAAGTGACGTGACTGGGATTGGAAGTGGCGAACTTGTCCACTGTTGAAGTATTTATGTAAGGGATGCCAAATAATGATAGTCCCCTCCCCACTATCCAGAGTAAACCAA
Organism: Lithobius niger; assembly: GCA_023313725.1. Taxonomy (NCBI): domain Eukaryota; kingdom Metazoa; phylum Arthropoda; class Chilopoda; order Lithobiomorpha; family Lithobiidae; genus Lithobius; species Lithobius niger. The sequence continues at coordinate 4,954 of JAHWFP010092904.1, read as the reverse complement.
GCATGATAGAAAAAATGAAAGCACCGACAGGTAGTACATTTTATTGTAAGCTTACACTCAAAGCTCAATATTCAGTGTTCACTGCATCGGCGTCACAGACAGATTGAAGACGAGCAGGGTAGGAAGGCAAAAGTGGCTCAAAAAGATCCGAATTTCTTTGGTAATGAAGAGTGGCCCTAATTCCCTCGATATGAATATCTGTGAAAACTTGGATCCATCTTGAAAGACAATGTTGAAATACGGTTGCTGTCTGAACCTCTTGCAACTCGATTTAGTCGTACTAAGATGGAGGAGCGCTCGATGCTGTGCCTCGGGAAATGGAGTTTAACACGTAGCTTTTTGAGTCACTTTTGTCGTCCTACCCTGCTGTCTTCAAACTGTTCGTGACGTCAATGAAGTGAACACTGAATATTGTGCTTGCGAGTTTAAACCCACAATAAAATGTGTTACGTGTCGATACTTTCATTTTTTCCCTATCACGATTAGTTTACTCTGGGGGGGGAGGGGGGGGGGGGGTGGCTATCATTGTTTGGCACCCTGTATAAAAATAACTTACTGGAGCCGTTATTGAACAAGGGGCCATATTGGTAAAGGCGGTGTGGCATTGATCTGGTGATGGGCTGGTGCGCCGGTTCGAATCCAGGTCACATCATTAGACTGAAATGTATTGCATAGACGTGGCTTACTCAACTACGTTATTTTAGGGTATGATTTTCGCTGATTGACGGCTAATTACCAATTTTCCTTAACTTGTTGAATGGTCTGCACGTTAACAGCTTATTTTGTTACAAAACGCGTCAAATTTGTTACACTGCCTATTTCAGTCCAATCAGGTTGAAACTTAAGAGAGACCAATGCTTATCCTTTTTGTGTAACCCTCGCTGAATCTATATTTGAGAGTCATGGCGTACGTGGACGTTTTTTTTTTCTTCCGAAAAAAATCTGTGGGTGTTTAAAATTACATATTCTTCATTGTTAGTTTCTTCAACCTCAGGTTTTCTGACAGCTTTCCGACTCAGCCTTTTGGCTGTGGGAATGTCACCACTCTCCCCCCCCCTTTATTTTCGGCCCTGTGAAACGAACTGTTTAATTGTGTCGAGTATTTATTTCATACACCATATTTTTTTTTATTACTTAACACCTTCCTAAATTAATTACTAGACAAATGCTACGTCGCCATTTTCCCATCCCATTACTAGACGGTAATACTCTTAAATTTGTGAGAATGTCAACGCAGCTTCTTTTATTAATTGAGGTCATTTTTCTTTTCAGATCTGAGCCCAGTTCTAATTGGCCTTCAACAACGACTTTGTACATAGTCCCTTTAAAAAAGACACATTCACAGCACAGCTGACAAGGGGAATACTCACAATTATTTATGACACTATTACTCCCTTGGCTTATACATTTTCTGTATTTTATTTATATGATGCGGTAAGCAATAAAAAACTTCATTAAAAATTCATTATTGGACGCGTTTCTTGTAATTTAGATGACTGTGCACTGCACCGAAACAAAATCCTCTTTTCCTAAAGCACTAACCACTCGAGAAGAAGAAGAAGAAGAAGAAATGGAAGACAAAAATTATTATCTGCTGAATGCTTCGTTTAGTTTTAGCGATGCAGAATATATTTTATGGAATTAAAAAGATATTCCCCCCCTTTTTTTGTAGTTAAAGGATTATGGTCTCCGAATGTCATAAACTCGCTATAATACACACGATGCCCCATGATACTCGTATACGGTAATAGTATGCTTATAGATGGATAAATGGCCAAGATTAGTAGACACTTAGATTATAATATAGTCCTAGTTCATAGGTGTAAGCAAAAAAAAAACTGCACTTTTTGAGGATAGCACCATCTTTGGAATACTTCATGGTCACACCCATGAGAAACTTTTAGGAAGAGGTGCCCACCTGAAACCCGTCAAAAAACCAACATGGCCGCCATTTTGCTTTTAAAATGGGCGCCACACAATAAACAAATTCAAAATTATACTAATGTATGCAAGTTTGGTTTCAATTGCTAGGTTTTAAGGTCTGCCGAATTCAAATAAAGGCTCTAAAAAGGTGCCAGGACTCTACCCGACAAGATATCCAAGATGGCGACCAAAATGGTGGCAAAGTTCAAGAGTTTTCATAATTTTAAAATATACTTATAGGGTAGAGGCATTAATGCTCCAAAAACGTTCGTTTGCAATGACTAGTAACTAGCATACACCAAGTCAAATCCGTAAATGTAGCGTAGTGTGTTCGTAATTAGGAGCAACGTTGTGACTGGTTCTCTATGCTGTAACACTGCATTTTTCTTCAATTCACCGTACGTTACATCCTTAAAGTGATACTATAGCATTCTAATTAAGATAATTGGATGCACTTAGACTTAGATATCAGGCAATCACGTATATTTTCCATCACAGATAATTAGAATGATTTATTGTAATTAGGAGCAAAGCTACGACAGTTTATCTACATAGTATTGACGTGCATTTTGCATCTGTTTACCACAAGTTACATCACTAAACTGTTGCAGTAGCCGTTCTAATTAAGATAAACAGAAGTAAGTAGGCTTAGATGAAAGTTGGAGAAGTATATTTTGGAACAAGGGTGATTAAAACGATTTATTGTAATTAGGAGCTAAGCTACGGCAGTTTATCTACACTGTAGTGGTGTCCTTTTTGCGTCTATTTACCACAAATTACATCTGTAAACTGCTTCAGTAGCAGTCATAATTAAGAAAAGTGGATGCAATTAGGCTTAGATGAAAGATGGAGATGTATATATTCGAATAAGAGTAAAGAGAACGGTTTATCTAATAAGGAGATAAGCTACAGCTGTTTATCTATTATGTAGCTCCATGCTTTCTTCTTCAATTCATCACATATTACATCTTTAAAGTGATTCGGTGTCAGATCTAATTATGATAAATAGATATAATTAGGATTATATGAAAGGTGCCGAAATGTATATGCCAAGTAAGCTACAAGTGTTTATCTGTGCTGTATCTCCATGCTTACTGCAATACTTTCTAAGCCACATCTTTAACATGATGCGGTGGCAGTTATAATTATGATTAATGGATATATTTTAATATGCTTGTTGGAAAAGATACATCTCCATCTTTCACCTAAGCCTAATTATATCCATTTATCTTAATTAGAATGGCTACTGCAGCAGTTTAAAGATAAAACTTGTGATAAAAGCAGGGCTCGAAATAGCTCATGGCATCCGTGGCAAATGCCACTAGCTTGCTTGCAATTGCTACGAGGCTCGGCTTTGCTCGTGGCACTGTTTGCCTAGAGGTTGTAATCAAGTAGCACGCAAAAATACATAAGTCAACATGATTTTTGCCACATAGTTCAAAACTCTTTAATAACGAAAGGCATTAATGTTTTTTTCCTTTTCACTGCATATACACTATAAAATTCTCAGGATTCTGATGATCTGTGTGCATTAATGAGAATTAGTGCAGAAGGCCCTTTACTCTCCAATTTGAACCCTGATTGAGCATTAGAAAAATAGTTCAATTCTTGCAATTGTTAGGCATTGCTTTGTGTTAAGTTCTCAATAAGTTCTCAAAATAAAATGAACACAGGCGTCATTCGAAAATGGACATTTTTTCCCCTTTTTATTGCAGTTTTATATTACCGGTAGTTGCATTCCTCCCCCTCCTCCCCCACCCCCCCCCCAAAAAAAAAAAACTCTGACTTGTTAAGGACTATTCATTGCGGTTTAAAAATCGCCGAAAACGTGTTCTGGTGCAAGTTTATACCACTGCTACGAGGTTGAAAATTTTTGCCACGAGGTGAAGATGGCTCATGGCAACAAGCATGAAATCCATATTTCCAGGCCTGGGGGTAAAAGGCAAAAAAAAAAACAGTGCTACCACGTAGATAAACTGCTTCAGCTTAGCTTCTAATTGCAATAAATCGTGTTAATTACCCTTGTTCCAATATATACATCTCCATCGTTCTAATATATACATCTCCATCTTTCATCTAAGCCTAAATACATCAATTTATATTAATTAGAACAGCTACTGCAGCAGTTTAACGATGTAACGTGTTTTAAGTGGACACAAAGTCACGCATCGTAGATAAACTGCCGTCGCTTACCTCCTAATCACAATACATCGTTTTAATTACCTACGTTGAAAAACACACATCTCCACATGATGTCTGTGGAGATACATATACATCCATTTATCTTAATTAGAACTTCTAACGCATCACTTTAAAGGTGTAATTTTTCGGTGAATTGAGGAAAATACAGTACTACAACATAGAGACGCAGCCGCAGCTTAGCTCATAATTACGAATACACTACACTGCGGATTTGACCTGGTGCTTGCCAGTTACTATAGTCATTGCAAACGAATTCACGTTTTTCAGCACTAATGCGAATCTGCCTCTTCCGTATTAGTATATTTTAAAATTATGAAAAACACTTGGCCTTTGCCACCATTTTGGCCGCCATCTTGGATATTTTGTCGTGTGGAGTCCTGGCACATTTTTAGAGCAGTTTTTTGAATTCGGCAGACCTTAAAACCTAACAATTGACACCAAACTTACATGCATTAGTATAATTTTGAATTTCTTTATTGTATGGCGCCCATTTTAAAAGCAAAATGGCGGCTATGTTGGTTTTTGGACAGGTTTCAGGTGGGCACCCCTTCCTGAAAGTTTCTCATGGGTGTGGACATGAAGTACACCAAAGATAGTGTTATCCTCACAAAGTGCAGTTTTCATGAAAAATTTTCTGCTTACACACAGGACTAAATAGCCGTCTCCACTGCTATGCAGAAGTGAACAAGGTTTGTGGATGATGCATTAGTTTGAAACCATGTTGAATTATTCACGTCATTAGACTATATTATACGTGTTTTAGGGCGACATTTTTAGTGCGGCATTTGAAGCCTCGTTCTTAAGCTTTTATGTTTATTTTTATTAGAGA